>ML282622.1:0-44844 GCA_005239495.1 Nicotiana undulata | reverse complement strand
TATATATATAACCGACACGGACAAGACTATCGACCAAAGTCATAAGGGTGGGTCATAAGGACTGACTCGGTCATAAAGCTCCACACGCTCACGAATCATACATGCAACTCGTGTCTATACCTCCACGCTCGCGAATGATACATGCGACTCGTGGGCCAATATCTCTCCCCGCTCACGAATCATACCTGCGACTCGGGGTCAAATGACATAAATATATATATACTCTCCCGATCACGAATCATATATGTGACTCGGGGCAAATGATGTAAAGTAAAACCCTCCCCGATTAGGAATCATACCTGTGACTCGGGGGCCGATAA
Source organism: Nicotiana undulata (assembly GCA_005239495.1). NCBI lineage: Eukaryota > Viridiplantae > Streptophyta > Magnoliopsida > Solanales > Solanaceae > Nicotiana > Nicotiana undulata. The sequence goes on along the minus strand of ML282622.1, from coordinate 44,524 downwards.
AAATAGTAGTATAATTCTTCCCTGATCACGAATCAAACCTGTGACTCAGGGGCCAGTAATGAAAATATAAGTGCTGCGTGATCACGAATCATACCTGTGACTCGGGGGCCATGAATGCATGAATGCATATATATGTGTATATATAGACACCATGGCATCGACTCATCAATGCTCAACGGGATCGGATATTCGCATCTCTCTTGATAGTCAAAGTTAGAATTTTATATCATATTATCCTCTTTTCTCATAAAATCACCATGGTGGAATAATTCAAGTATAGGAAGGATTTACATTCACCTTCATTTTTGGCTCAATAGCTCAGGGTCAAGATTTATCTCATTTACTCCGCTTTCTTTATCAATTATATCCGGAGTAACACAATTAATCAATTGATGAAATTCATAATTCTTATCTGAATAATATGTACATTTAACTCAAAGCATAGCTCCATTTCATCATATATCGGCAGATAACTTGTACAAAGCATCAGGTAATATCAAACAAACAGCTAGAACATGCTCGTGGGTCCTACGGCTACCCAACATACAGTATAGATGCCACGTACAGACTCTCGTCACGTGGTACATACGTAGCCCCCTAAACAATCACAATTAGCAACAACGAGCCTAGGGGACGTTTCCCCCTTACAAATTTTGGAAAGGAGACTCACCTGGACAAGTACTCCTCCGGTCAACGGACCAATCAACAAGACGCACGAATCCTCCGAATTACCTTCGATGGCTCGCAACTAGCCAAAAACACATAATTATATCAATTTAGGAGGAATCGAGGAGGATTTATCAAAGATTTCCCTTAAAACACATTCTTGACGTACTTTGAATATTCAACTCCGAGCCTCGGCGTCCGGAAAATTATGATTCTTGAAGAAATGCGCTATACGTCGCCTAAGGATCAAGATTAACTAAATTAATCATCCTATAATAGCCCAAAAATCAGAAATTCAATTTTCTCAAAAACCCTCTATTTTTCCAAAACTTTCTTATGAATTTTTATGAATCATGGAAGTGGAATTCTTCAAGAATTGAAGTTATAAACATGGGGGAAGCCAAAGAATCACTTACCTGAGTTATCCACTCGCTAAAACTGTTCTGGAGCTCTTGGGGGTCTCAACAATGGAGAAAAATCGAGTTTGGGAAGAAAAATAACGAAATGGGCCTTTTATAGAACTGCCCAGCAGTTTCCGCCCCTGCGGCCCTTGGTTCGCAAGTGCGGACTCGCACCTGCGGAAAAAGGGTCGCGCCTGCAATGGGCCCGGACCCTAGGTGAGGTCGCGCCTGCGATTGATTTTCCGCTGGTGCGAGCCTCGCGCCTGCGGCTCATGGACCGCAGGTGCGGTCACACCAGAAGCAGCCACACCAACTATGAAATTGCTGGTTTTTGATCCCGCTTGGGGTCGGGGAGACCCCTGGGCCCACCCAAGCCCTCGACAAATTACATCAACCAATCCCAAATCATATGACGGACTCGCTCGAGCTTCCAGAACACTAAAAACATCATCCAAACTAGAAATCACTCTCCAAAACCCCTTAGTTCCAAACTTAAGTTTTCAAGGAAATTTCAATGGCTCACCAATACGCCGAACGGGTCTATACTGCTCGGAATGACCTCAAATTTTGCGGACAAGTCATAAATGACTATACAGAACTATTGCTAGTTTCGGAATTTCATTCAGACCATGATATCATGAGGTCCAATTCCAGGCTGAATTCTAAATCCTATGAAATCCTGAATTCCAATTCAGGTGCCGAAATACTCCCAGGTCATCAGAAACCCGAGGCAAACATACGCTCAAGTCCGAAATCATCATCCGGAGCTGCTGGAGCTGTTAGCACTCGATTCTGAGGTCGTTTGCTCAAAATGCTGCTCGGAACCAAAATTAGCCAAATAGGCTAGCCTTCAGGAACCAAGTGTTCTTGAACTGGCCAAATCACTTCTGAATCTCGAACTACCTGCCCCCGCAAATCATAAGGCACGAGTAGCCGCTATGAAAAGAGTCATTTACGGGAACGGAGTCCCAACACACAAAATGACCGGCTGGGTCGTTACAATATCACAACTAGAGTTAAAGCTCGACCAACAAATTCAAGTAGTCAAACAACAATCAAATATGTAAATAATAATCAACTTACCAAATCTTAACCCCTAAGGTAAAATACTCTATAATCATGGTGGAAGTTATCACAAATAGAACTAAAGAATAAGAAAATATCAATTTGTCGTTATAATCTAAAAGTCCGTAGTGAATTGGTGGAAAGATAATGAAATTCTTTTTCTTGAAGCCTCCAATACTATCCAAAATCTATCTAGGTAAACAATGCTCTAATTGTAGTTTCATTATATTTGGACCATGTAAAAATAGGCCTGGACCAAACTACCCTCTCTGAGCGAAAAGTAGGAAAATTTGGGTGAAACATTACACAGGCAAGCCGTGCTGGATCTTGGCTATGTGGGGATGATATGTGATGGCCTGGTGGCATTTTATTGATGATGTTTGTGTGGTAGTGAAAGAGAAGTATTCTTGTTTGTGATTATGACTTCTTTTGTGTGGGTCATGTACTCTACATGATTTATTGTGTTCTTTCCAATGTACTAATTTGTGTCTCCGTTATTACTTGATGATTTGATTGACAAGATGAATTTACTTATGTGGAGTTGTTATCTTATATTTTGTTGAGTTGTTGGTAACATAACATATTTGAATAAACGAAAGTTGTTATCATTCATTACTTTATTTGATTCTTGATAAATTCCTCTTGAACGTGCTATTGGTAACTAATATGGGTATGATGGTTGCACGAGGTCTTTGACGTGTATTTGTGTTATATGTTGAGGCACGAGATCTTTGTCGTGCGAGTGTGACCTATTTTGTGGCACAGGGTCTTGTCGTGCGAGGTGTGACTTATGTTGTGGCACCAAGTCTTTGCCGTGTGAGGGTGATTGATAATTTGGGAACGGAATTCCATTTGTATATGATTCTATTTAATGACTTATTGTCGAAACATGACCTTTATTTGTTCAAAATGGTTATCGCTTATTTTGATAAGATTACAATTATTGCTTTCTATTGTCGTATATATATATATATTGCACAAGTTATTCGACTAGTGAGTTTTTTGACTTGAACCTCGTCACGACTCCACCAAGGTTATTCTTGATACTTACTGGGTACTGATTGTGGTGTACTCATACAACGCTTATGTATATTTTTGTGCATATCAAGGTACCTCAGAGCATGCTAGTTGATTGTGAGCTGATTTCGAGTTGTCGTGGAGACTTCAAGGTATACCTGATATTTCGCTCGCAGGCCTTAGAATCCCCATTCTATTTCTTTCTTTTTTGTTTATGCCTTCCAAACATAGTTGTATTGTTGAGACTACATGTATACTTTATATAGAGCTTATGACTTTGTATTACCAGATTTTGATATTGTGATTGGTGTATTTTCATATTGGTTGTGTTTTGACCCATTCTCAGTTTTATTAACATTAAGTTGTTATATTTTGTCGGAAGTTATTGTATGATAGGATTACCTTGTCTTAGAGGAGGTGCCATCATGATCCTTAAGGTGGGTTTTGGGGCCATGACTATAAAACTTATGAACTTTTAAGTTCTTCAAATTACCAACTTTTGAAAATAGTGTCGAATTCTAGGAACCTCCAACACCAAATTCGAACATACGTATAAGTCAAAAATCATCAAACGAACTTATTGGAATCATAAAAATCCTATTTCGAGTTCATTTATCCAAAAATTAAACCTTGGCGACTCTTCCAACTTAAAAGCTTTTTATTTGGAACTAAGTGTTCCAAATCACTTTCAAACCTCTATGGACCAAAATCACTCAATACCTGCAAGTCAATATACCTACTGAAATTCTTAAATTATAGAACAAGATGCTAGAACTCAAAACAACTGGTTGTGTTGTTACATTCTCCCCTACTTAAACATACGTTCGTCTTCCTGGAATGTCCCTAGAGTTATTTCAAAGCTGTTAAATAGTTTATAAACTCATCTTACATATTTGGATGAGTGATTCTATGTTACCTTAATCCATACAAATCCATTAATATTTCCTGAATGAAGATTCCTCCATAAACCTTAGTTTATAATCCCTTAAACCCAACTTCAATACTCGGAACTTCCCCCTAAGATCTAATTCTAGTTTATATTCATTGTACCAATTCTAATAACCTATATCAATTTATAAATTAACTTCCATGATGTAACCACATGACGTATCACATAACTTATATACATATATCAATATCTTCTTACCGTATTTCCTCTTTATTAAATTTTGTACCGATAAAATGTCTTATCTCAAATAAATCCCCGTTTCAAGCCTTAGTAACACTCCTAATGATGATAGAACCATGGAAAAAGTCATAACCACTTACTATATCATCAGATCATAGATTCATTTCATTATGATAAGAACCATAACTTGTTCTATGTTGTCTAAAAAGAACCTCTTCCAAATATAACCTATCCAAATCCAACCGTACTAATCTTAGGCCCGTAAACTTTGTCTCATGTAGTAAAAGATGCTCCAATCAACAAATCACGCCAAATTCCATATGAAACCTCAATCGACACGGTTTGCACCATATAAGCATAACATAGATATAACAATTCTATAAAAATGTAACTCATCACCCAATGATCTCCATGCGTATGGTGTAATTATCAATAAGTATATGAGTGGCTAAATAACTCATTCCATTTTCCATTATGGAATAATCAAGCAAACTCATTAAAATTCAGCTCGTGTACCTAAAGCACCCATCATAACTACCATTAATGAGATATTACCCTATCAAATTCGATTGTATAAAGTATCTTATATAACTATAAATATTTCAGATGACACACACCTGTGACACCTTAGGTGTATAAGCAATTTGATATGCCATAGAATACATATTCTCAACTGATGTACCGCTAGGCATCTAGCTAATTCAACATTCTTCTGAAGTAGTAACATCCCTCCCATAAGCTAATGAGGACCATTCTAGCTTCCTCTCATGGACACACCAAAAACCATGAACCCAATGGCCTCCACTGCAAATATACACATGCAACCCGCTTTCAACCCGATCACCAACTTTACCATGTGATAAGTTATAACCTCATGGAACCCAATGCATTGAATATACAAATCCTTGAGTCTTTAAAGTCCTCATTGAAATTGTTCATTATCCCAACATACAAAATAATGCCAACAATCTCTGGAACCAAACTCTTCGAACCCAAGCCTCCAAGAAGGATATATCATCATACTTAGGCAGATCACAACACACCAAGTACCATGAATCAAAAATATTCTCTAAGTCATCCATCACAAATATATATATGATCAACTATCTGACTACTAACACTTTCAATGTTCACAAATCCAAGAGATAATCTCACCTCTCATAATCAATTCTCTATACCTCAAAAGTGCAAGATTTTTAACTTAGTGAACATGCTTACTCAAACACACCTCCGAAGTTATGCCTGCAAACATCTCCACAATGTATAAATCCACATATCCTTCCAAGGCAGGAAACTAAAATCTGGACCTCAATGACCGACCATTATATAATTTATATAACGCATAGTCAAATTATGTATTGAATCCATATGTAAGTACCCTATACAACACATTCATTTTCTTGGTGATACTGTATTATGTACTACTGCACCCCTTAAGAAACTCAAATCATATACACTATCATTAATCCAACCCTTTTGATTGAGGACAAATCGCGACTTTGCAAAGCCATCCAAACCTCATACAACTCACCACATCCTTCATGATGCTATATCTAAGTACAAGAACCCACAATCAAATTCCAGTCACAACTAGGATAGTCCTCAAGCTCTTAAAAATCCACTTACACATAATCACGCCCCTGAAACTGAATCTCTCCAGATAAACCAAGTTAAGCATAATGGCAAACCCAAAAGTCCTTACGCAAAAATACATGTAATGTCCTATCATACAAAAGGAACCGATTATTTCTAGTACCATGCTGATCCGAGCCACTACTATTCTGACCTAACTTCTTCAGAAAACTCTTGACCTATCTTTAAGGCATCAGTTTTTCTTTTTCAATACACTATTGTCTTTAATAAAAACTCACACCAAGTAATTCTGACATTGAACTATATCATCTCTATATACCTAAGCTGTTTTTTTTCCTTTTCATGCACCCAAAAGTACCTCAAATCAAAATGTTTTCTCTGAAGAGTCATTCAATGAATCTGAAGTTCTACCTTTTATTTATCCAATACTATATTGTAGAATCAAATAGTGACACATAAGTACTTCAAGTCCTGATCATAATTCAATGCCAATCTCAAATTCTTAACCAATCGATTCAATGAATCCTTAGGTATCAAATCTTGGAACTTGAACCCTCTAGAACTTTTCTCGAGAATCACCCACTCTACTCTAGTTCCTGATGCATAGCAAACTCATGTTGGATGATATGTGCGAAGAAACATCATCCATAACAACCTAGTGAATCATTTCCCCTTGCACAATACATCCACAACGAATAACACACCAGAGTCATTCCTCAATACCATATATTAATAAGGGGTAGTACATCAAGAATCTTGAAAATCCTTTACATTAATCATCCTTGAAGTCACCCTGCTTAAATCGTAACTAATTCTCGCCAGCACACCTTAGTCCAGAAACTATGATAACACATGCCTAAATAATACGATCATCGGCGATCAACTCTCCCCCACTTGGCTTTAAGCCACAATCAAATCACCCAGGAAACTACAATAACTTTTCCTCCTTAACTACCATGATCTCTCACTATTACTTTGTTGAATAACTTATAAGATCATGTAGCACTATAAAACATTCCAAATTATCAGCCCAAATGTATGTTCACACTTGTGAGAGCCGTTTCGACTTCCTCAAGTGATCCAAACTCTCACTATAGTACACACATTCCACTAGATAGAAGGAAAATGCTTTCTAGAACCTCGTAAGTAATCATACAACCTCAAGCCTTCTCAAGGAAGATAATTCACATGTTTATCCTCAAATCACCATCTTCCTACGACCTTGCTATAGTTACATCAACTGTGTAATCAGTTGTCATTCCCGAGTCTGCACTCGTCCACAAATCGTCAGAATATGTTTCACTCCAATGAACAACTGAAAGGTACATCCACACATCCCAAAACTCAAGACTATATTTTACACCAAGACGATAATCGATCATCCATATGCCTTTGCATCTCAGGCACATCCTCCTCTTCACATCTAAACTATCTAAGTGTAGTACTTAATCACATAATACTCATCACATAACTATCTTTATACTCACTGAACAATCAATCCCACCACTTGGGACACTACTGGATCAAAAAGTTCACAATTATATGCTTAAACTGAATTAGTCAAGCAAAAGCTATGATCTAAACATGGCCTCAAGTCCTTTAGAGTGGCCTGCCTTCACAACAAAAAGAATATCTTGCACCTCGTCCACAATATAAAAAGTCGTCGATACACAACTGATACTCAGTACTCAACGTCATATACTAATGAATGAAAATAAATCGAAGATATAGATGTCAAGCTAAAATAAGGTTGGATGATAAGGAGAGAAAGAAAGAAATGTTTCCTAGATACCTTATAGCCTCTCGAAGATACGTGTAGGCGTCATCATACTGATTCGCAAGACTCTACTAAATATTTGCCCATGACTCATAGTACCACTGAACCTAGAACTTTGATACCAACTAATCACGACCCAAAATTTCACCATGTTGTGATGGCATATAACTCAACCCACTAACTAACATATAACACAAGCCCAACTGGAAATCATCAAATAATAATAATAGAAGAAAGCAAAAATCAATACAACTATCAATACAACCATCCCAAAGACTAGTAGTATTAGTCATGAGCGTCTAAGAATAGGAATACAACATTGGTATAAAAAAAGTTACACCATCTATTTGGAATATAAATTATAGAATTATATATCCTAAATTACCATGAACAAGTGGTATCTTTAATCCGAAATGCTGGTACATCTTTAAACTTAGCCTTCATCATCCACAACAGCTCGACTCTAAACTCTTTATGCAGGTGCAGAAATATAGTATGAGTACAACTGGCCTCATGTACTCGGTAAGTATCTTGACAAACCTCAGTAAAGTAATGACAAGGTTTTAAAGTCAAAAGATACTCACTTAATATATAACTTGTAACTTAGTAACATGCATACTAACAGAGAAATATCCGAGGAACGATCGAATAGCATTGGATGTCAACAATAAGGTGCCTTATTTATGAATATGATAATATGCATTCCTTTTTAAATAACTAGATCAACGCGTGTACAAATGCACCAAAGCCCCGTATAAACACAATTTACATCAAATAGCCTTAATTTAAATGCTTACACATGATCTTCAAGGAATATGCATGATTACGGTCTATTTTCTCAGAAATTTGAAGATAATGTTTATATGAATGCTTCTACATGAGTTCAACTTGTCGTTGTATGATAATACTCACTCTTTTTAATCAATTTGTTACTCTTATGTGTCCAACAACTCACTAGCAAGTACCATGTGTATATATAATGCATCAACTAGCATTTGTAGAAGATATGCATGAATAAAGCATGTAAAATGCAAGAGTATGCCAAAATGGTTCATGTGAAATGATCAAAAAGTCCACGTTTATGCTCAAAACTCATCACATCGGATCCCACATCACAATCAATCAGAAACTCATCGGTTTTTCAAAACCTGTGTGTATGCCATCAAGAGAGAAATATGAGATGGTGACTCTAGGGGGATGGATTCATATATATACACATTACGATAGAAACCTCGTGCTAATAATAATGTCAATATCACCATAACCGCGCCGCAAAAACCTCATGCCATGAAAATATCAATATCATAATAATCGCACTGCTGAAACCTCATGCCACGATCATCTCAACTGCATGGACAACGCACGTGCCATAATTCCAGTATGTATCATAGAACCATATGAAGGAGTTTATGCATATGGATAAGACCTATGTGGATGATATATGCATGTATATAATGTATGACGACACCTTCAACAGGTAATTCATCCACAAAATGATAATTATATCTAATTAAGCATCCAGGTCCTAAATATGATCTCTGACATGAATAAGGGAACTCAAATAGTCATGCAATAAATTAAGGCATATCTTATCACAAGAATAACATGTACGGATGTATGTTCATAATATAATGTGTTAATACGGCCAAATCAAGTATATCATTATTCTTAAGAATGACTGATCATGCCCAAAATAGGTATAATTTAACCTAAATTATTTGTAGCACGTTTTATTGTGCTCATGTAGTCATTCAATCGAGTAATATATTAAAACAAGTAGAACACACAATCAAATAAGGCATAAAGTAGTCTAGAATCTACCTCGAGCATGAATAACTAAGGCACATACAAATTTGCTTGTCACATTGCATATACATCAGTCCTGCATGTAGCAGACAATATCATTTAATAAAAAAATGCACTCAACCAAAGGTAGGAAAACACTTACCTCATCCGGGATAGTCCAATTCTTCAACAACGCTTTTCTTCAAAATCACCTCTAACCGGCTCAAATCTAGCTAAATGTTATCCATGAAAGTCAAAAAATGCTATAAGAAGCAATCACAATCATTAAAGTTTCGATCTTTGAATAATTTCCAAATAGTCAAACAAAAGTCAATTCGGGCCCACGCTTGTGAAATCAAAAATCGATACCAAATATTGATGATCCATAACCTGTTGAGTCGAAATATGTGATTACATTTTAAATCCTAATTCAAATCGATGTTAAAAATCCCAAAATACATTCTCTTGAGTTGTAGACAAAAATCTCAAACTTGTCCAAACCCATATTTTGATATTAAATCTATAGATTCATGTAATTATCAAATATTCGAGTTGGTTTTACTTACTCCAGAGAAGTAGATAAAACCCTTTCAAATATTACCTCAATCCAAGCTCTCCAGCTCCCAAAATAATAAAAATAGAGTCTAAGTACTAAATGGGGTTAAATATATGTCACGAACCAAAATCTCAACTTGTGGGGTCGTGATGGTGCCTGACAATACTTGCTTGGAAAGTCACCACATAACAGAACATACAAAAGAATTGAAGCTACCAATAAACAACAAAATGGAAATGTAGTGAAATATAACTCATACGTATACATGATCTGTCTAAGATCAACACTAAAATTCAACCATTCCAAGACGTGGAGTCACAAGTACATAAGCTTTAAAAGTTTATTAAATACACTATCTTGAAATAAATACAATGCTCTCTGAAAAGTAGAAACAGTACAACGGAAAAGGAAAGATGACTCCAAGGTCTGCAAAAGGTATGCAACTCTACCTCAAGTCATCTATGAGGTATCCGTAAAGTACCTTTAGGGACTTCACTAGTACTAATGTTCAAATCTACACAAGAAGTGTAGAAGTGTAGTATGAGTACAACCAATCCAATGTACTTCATAAGGGTCAAGCCTAACCCCGACGAGATAGTGACGAGGCTAAAACAAGATACCTAAAAATAAACGTGTGTAGTTAAATATCAAAACGTAATGAGATAACAGGTGAAGTATAAAGTGTAATAACATGATAATATCATGTGACAGAGATAACACGTACGTAAGTAAAGGGACGTAAAACGGGAAAGTAAAGGAAAGTTCCACTGAGTAAGCTACAGCCCATAGTTTTACAACAGCTCCGAACAACCTTTCAAAGGTAAATAATGAAGCCACAAATCCAAGTCCTCAATGCGAATAGAAAATAAATAATAATTAAATCAACAAACGATACGACATCACCCTTCGTACTTTTACTCGCATCCTCACATATAATATAATAGTGTAATGACCTGAGCGGTCGTTTTATGTATTGTAGTCCTATTTCCATTTTATCCTCCCTATCTGTGTGTTTGTTATAAAGAGGCTTGTGGGAGTGGTTATTTTGATTTTGGGAAACGTTTGGATTGAATTGGAACACTTAGTTCCAGGGTTGAAAGTTTAAGTTATAAGAGTTGACCATGGACTGATCTTTGTGTTAATAACCTTGGATTTGTATTTTGATTATTCAAATGGATTTATATGATAATTTTGGACCCGGGCATATGTTGTGAATTAAATTTGGAGGTTCTTAGGATGATTTGGCTCCTTTTTTTCAAGAAAGTTGGCAATTTGGAAGTTTAGAAATTTTATAAGGTTTACCATGGGTTGAATTTGGATCTATCAGGTTCAGATTATTTTTTCGGTACTTGGAATAGGCCCATTTTGTCATTTAGAACTTATATGCAAAGTTTGGTGTCATTTTAGTTTGGTAGGAACCAGATGCTTGGTTGTGATCTTGAGTTTCATAGCTTGCAAGATGTGTTTTGGTGTTTGATTCATGGTTTTATAAGTTATTTTGATGTTCCGAGCTTGCAAACGAGTTAGTAGGAGATTTATGAACCTTTTTGGACATTTAATATGGGATTTGAGGGGCTCTAGTGAGTTTCGAAATTACTTCAGAATATTTTGGTAAAGCTTCAGATGTTTCTAGTGCAACAGATCTCACATTTGTTGTGGCAAAAGCATTTGTGCTGGCCTTCTTTCACTTGCGATTGGGGTGGGGGGGGAGCTTCCATGGGGACCTTACATTTGCAAGCGCAAAAGCATTTTCGGTGTACTTCTCTCATTTGCAATTGTGAAGGGGGGTGGGCGGACCGGAGAGAGATCTCGCATTTGCGAGGATTTTGGTCACTTTTGCAATAATGGATCTAGAATCTTGGGCTTCGCAATCGCAAATAGCATGTCTCATTTACGACATTGGTAGTTAGCAGGGGCATCACATTTGTGATGTATGTGGTCACATTAGCGATAATATTTGGGGCGGTCATGGTTCGCATTTGCGAGACATGGGTTGCATTTGCATAGGTCACAGTTGAGAATCTCTTATTTACATCCGGAACTCGTTTATAGTTGTGTATTTTTGAACTTAGACTTATTTTACCACATTTTGAGCCCTAGACGTGGTGAGGGGCAATGTTTACAAGAGATTCTTGCACATTGGGTAAGTGATTTTCACTTGATTTTGATAATATATCTTGACTTTACACGGATGTTTACACCACAATCATGGAATTTGAAAGGAATATTTTGGGGGGGGGGGGGGGGGGGGGGGGTTAACAATATTTTGAAAAATAAAAATTAGGAATTTAAGAGTCAATTTGGAATCAATTTTGAAAACTAATCATATGTTTACTCTCGTAGGGTTATGTCTAGTCGAGATCTACCCCTCGACTCGGGTTTTGTTGATTCCTTTAGCATTGTTTGATATTGCTGAGTCATTGTTTGCAAGATTTGAGCCGGACGTAGGTGAATTTTTAAAGAGAGACATTTTTGGAGTATTGAATTAGCTTATTTGAGGTAAGTATGTTGCCTAACCTTGTGCGGGGGAAATAATCCTCAGGATTTGGCCTTAATGGTCTATTTGTGTTATGTGAAAAATGACATGTACACGAGGTGACCAACATGTACACGGATTCTATGTAACGATTGTGACCCGATTAGACCTTTAGGATGTTGATATGCATTAATTTGGGGATGTATTCTATATGAAACACCCCTAGACCACTCTCATGTCTTTCCCTTCCCTACCAGAAACACTCACCGCAACCCTAGGCAATAAAAGTCATTTCCATCGCATACATCCGAAGAGGAATCTAGCGGATAACTAGCAAGGAGGCGAGACAACAAGCATCAGTAGAGAGCCTCATTAAAACAAAGTTCAGCGTGAGTGACGTCATTGTCTAGACATCTCTGATTACATCCCAGGTTCTATCTTTTATTGCCTTTTTATATATTGTATATTATATATCGTTCTTTCCATGGTTGTTTAAGATTCAGTCACTTACTTTCTTTCCCCTTATATTTTGATATATTCTATATCGTCGTGTCTTTATTTTTCTATATTTGCCTACAATAAAGAGCCTTAAGTAGCAAACTATTTTCTTTTAATTTACCTTATTGCGTATGTAGTTGTACTAGCTTAGAATCAAATTATATTGTGGCTGGGGTGAGTGATGGTAGAGTGAGGTCATGTCATTCAGTGGGGCGAGGGGCGGCAGGAAATGGTTGTAAAGGAGCATCTAGGTTGAGAATTAGGTCTTTGAATATAGGGACATTGACTGGGAAATCTTTAAAGTTAGGGAAGATTCTCTAGAAGAGAAAGATCAATATAGCGTGTGTCCAGGAGACAAGATAGGTGGGTACTAGAGAGGTGTACGGCCAACCTATGATCAAGTGGGGAGCCTTGACTAAAGACAAAACTAATGAGTTGGGGTAGAAGTTGGTGTCTATCGGGGCCTGGAGAAGTAGTGCGAACGCGAGTAGTATATGGACCATGACTGCGAACTGCATTAGGGAAGCTGCTAGAGAGGTATTAGGGGTCACGCAATGTAACTCGACAGGCCAAAAAGAAGACTCGTGGTGGAATGAGAAGGTTCAAGGAAAAGTGGAAGCCAAGAAAGTAGCATATTTGAATCTAGTGAAAAGCGCAGTCGTGGAGGAGAAGATGACGAATTTGGAGTGTTATAAGAAGGCTAAGCGAGGAGAAGTTAACGGTCACGACGACTAATACTGTGGCGTTTGGATGCTTGCATGAGGATCTTGGGTGCATAGGTAGTGACAAGATACTGTATAGTTTAACCAAGGTTAGAGATCAAAAGGATCGAGACTTGGACCAAGTGAGGCACATCAAAGACGAGGAGGGAAAATTAGTTGTGTAAGAGGCGTGTATCAAGTGAAGGTGGCAGACTTACTTCAATAAACTCTTGAACGAGGATAGGGACTGAAACATCATGCTTGGTGAGTTGGAAAATAGGAGAGCCATCGAGCTTTTGGGTTTTGTAAGTGTATTAAGGTTAAGAAGGCGATGTGGAAGATGAATAGGGTAAAGCGACCAGACCAAATTAGATCCCAATGGAATTTTGGAAGAACGTGGGGCGGTCAGGCTTGGAGTGGCTTATAGGATTCTTTAATGTCAGTTTTAGGACAAAGAACATACTCCATGAATGGAAGTGGAGTTTGACGGTGTCGTTGTACAAGAATAAAGGTGATGTCCAAAATTTCAACAACTATGTGTGTATCAAGCTGTTGAGTCACGCTATGAAAGTTTGGGAGAGGGTGGTGGAGATGAGGGTCAAGAGAAGTGTTTATTTCTGAAAACCAGCTCGCATTCATGCCAGGGTAGTCGACTATAGAAGCCATACATCTTATGAGGAGATTGGTGGAGCAACACATAGAGAGGAATAAAGACTTGCATATGGTGTTCATTGATCTAGAAAAAGCCTACGACAAAGTCCCGAGGGAGGTTCTGTGGAGATGTTTGGAGGTTAGCAGTATTCCAGTCGTGTATATAGGGATATGTACGATGGTGCTAAAATCCAGGTGAGGTATGTGGGAGGAGATTCGGTATATTTTCTAGTGATGATGGGGTTACATCAGGGTTCAGCTCTTAGCCCATTTTTATTTTCTCTAGTGATGGATATGTTGATGTAACAAATCCAAGGGTAGGTTTATGTAGTATATGTTATTTTCATGTAACAACCCGGTTCGTCGTTACGTAAAACCTGCATTATAATTGTTGTTATTGACTTGTTATAGATTGGTTATACTGTATTTGATGTATTAGAGTTGATAGGCTTGAAATCGAATGGTTGTAGTGAGAATTAAGTCACTTGGTCCTTAAGAATAGCCTTAATATGAAATAAGTCAACTAAGATTTGACTTATTGGTAAACAGCCTCGGAATACGGATTTTATGGTTCGAATAGCTTCGTTAGGTGATTTGGTACTTAGGAGTATGTTCAGAATAATTTTGTGATGTCCGGTGTAGAATTAGGCTTGAATTGCCGAAAGTTAGTTTTTGGCGATTCCGGTTGGCAGTGGAAAATAGGCTATCGACGTCGGAATGGAATTCCGACGGTTGGAACAGGTTCGTAATGTCATTTTGGATGTTTCTGCAAAATTTCAGGTCAATCGGAGTTGATTTGGATAGTTTCGGCATCATTGGTGAATTTTACAGATATCAAAGTTCTTAGGCTTGAATCTGATGTAAATTTGGTGTTTTGATATTAGTTTTGGTGTTTTGAGAGTGCAACTAAGTTTGAATGATGTTATGGGATGTGTTGGTAAGTTTGGTTGTGGTCCCGAGGGGCTCGAGATTGATTTCGAGTGATTAACGGGCATTTTTGAACTTAGATCAAATGGTGGTTTCTGGTTTTTGTGCACAGCAGTTTTGTTCACTACGATCGCGGAGAAGGGGGAGAGGACCCTGTATATTTCATGAAAATGAAACACTGTTTTGGGTCGAGAACCCGGTATATTTATGGCCTGAAGGGAAAATTGAGAGTGTCTGAGTGAGTGAGGCTGTTGGCTTATATTGTGAGGATGATATGATATGAGTGAGGCTGCGGGCCTATATTGTGTGTGATTTATGCCATGTTGTGGCTTATTATAGCGCTTGGGCTGTAGGAGCCCCTCCGGAGTCTGTAACACACCCCCAGTGAGCGCCGGTACTGATTGAGTGATGCCCGCGGGCTTATGATGAGTGATTGTGAGGATGCCTGATGGGATGAGTGATTGTGAGGTTGCCTGATGGGTAGAGCGATTGTGAGGTTGCCTGATGGGCAGAGTGATTGTGAGGTTTCCTGATGGGTAGAGTGATTGTGAGGTTGCCTGATGGGCTGATACAGAAAGATATTGCTACAATAAATGATTATGGCCGGAGGGGCAGTTTTATGAACATTTTTACTGAATTTTAAAACTATGATTTACTTCGTTTTCAAACTGAGTTTTACTAAGGATTTCACTGAGATATACCGATATTTATTTGTTCCCAAAGGTTTTTTATAAACTGATTTCGAACTTATAAATTGTTGAATACTACTTGGTGACTTGATGATTTATTGGTTTGTGGAATTGTGTACCTGTTCTGTGTGTTTATATTACTCAGACTGTGATTTATTTTCATTACTACTGAGTTGGCGCACTCATAAAGACTCCATGTGCCTCTGTGCACATATCCAGGTACTAGCTCGCAGCAGTAGCTGACGCAAGTTCGATAGCAGCTCACGGGATTTCGAGGTAGTTGTCCAGCGTCCACAGCTTCTCCACCTCCCTTCTTTATTTAGTTTTAGTATTTTATTCATAGACATATATTATAGTTTTAGCCGAGTTAGATTTACTTTTTCTTAGATGATCATGACTATTGACTCCAGTTCTAGGAGGTTGTTTAGTTCATTATTGGGGGCACTAGACTTATATAATTTATTTCTTTATTATGATTGTTGTTATTATTAAATTGTGCACTATAATGCGTAGTAAAGTGATGGTTGGATAGCCTAGTTTCACAATAGGCGCCATCACGGCCCGTTAGAATTTGGGGTTGTGACATTTCAAAGGACATAGTGTCGATCGACGAGACGTGTAGCGGGGTCAACACTAGGCTGAAGTCTAAAGGTTTTAAGTTGTGAGTAGAACGAAAATTGAATATTTGGAGTGCAAGTTCGGTGATGGGACGTATGAAGCAGAAGTGGATGTGAAGCTTGATACAAAATTCATCCACAAGAATGATAGTTTCAAATATATTGGGTCTGTTATCCAATGCAATGGGGAGATTGACGAGGATGTTACACTTTGTATTGGAGCGGGGTGGATGAAACAGAGGCTTGCATTTGGTGTTTTGTGTGATAAGAATGAGACACCAAGACTTAAGGGCAAGCTCTATAGAGTGGTAGTTAGACCAACTATGTTGTATGATGCGAAGTGATGGCCAATCAAGAAGTCCCATATCTAGAAGATAAAAGTAACAGAAATTAGGATGTTCAGATGGATGTGTGAGCATACCAGGAAAGCTAAGGTTAGGAATGAAGTTATTAGGGACAAGGTAGGAGTAGCCCTTATGGAAGACAAAATGCAAAAATCGAGGCCGAGACATATGATTAGGAGAGACATACACGCGCCGGCTAAAAGGTGTGAGAGGTTGACCATGACGGGTCTGAGGAAGGGTAGAGGTAGGTCTAAGAAGTATTGGGCAGAGGTGATTAGGCGGTACATGTGTTGCTTCAGCTTTTCGAAGACATGACCCTAGATAGGAAGGTGTGAAGGTCGAGGATTAGGGTCAAAGGTTGATAGGTAGTCGAGGGTGTCTGCTAGTATTGATAGTAGTATTAGTAATATTCTTATTTCTTGTTCCTTGGAATTTTATTATATGTTGTGTCTTTCTTACCGATAGTATGGGTACTATTCTTGTTTTTATCTCTAGTTATTTGTTAGTTATACGAGTCTTTATTTTTTTTTCTTTTCTTTTTCTTGTTGTACTTATGGTTGGTTGCTTCCTTGTCATTGTTCCTTTAGCCTAGGGTCTATTGGAAATAGCCTTTCTACCTTCAAAGGTAGGGGTACGGTCTGCGTACACACTACCCTCCCCAAACCTCACTTGTGGGATTATACAGGGTTTGTTGTTGTTATTCTATATGAAACATGCTTAATCAGTTTTGGGCTACATGAACATGATCAATACAATTGTATTAGTTGTGGAAAAACTTTTTATGTTAAGAACCCATCCGTATTTTACTATTTTTATGTCCTTGTGCACCTTGTTAATAAATTGTGAGCTTGTACCTTGTCGGGAAAATTAATTAGGGGTGTCAGCATGAGGTCTTTGCCATGCAATTATGTCTATTTTATGCACGTGGCGTGAAATAAGGGCGACGTTTTCTTGGGTTGCCCAAGTGAGAAACAAGGGTGGTGATATGCATATGTGGCAAAATAAGGAGCATTTCATCGTTATGTGCACATGCAGCAAAATAAGGGTGGCATTGATAATGATATTATGTGATTATTAGAGGGTGTCTTTCTTGATTTTGTTACGTGTTTCAACAGGGTTGATATTTTTATCTTATTCTTGTTTTCCTAAATTTTCGTACTGAATTTTAATGAGATGTTAGTTGAATTGGACGTACTATCACATGCCCCACTTTGATTTTAATGATTTTATGACAAAGGTGGATTTCAATGAGTTGTTATCACATGTTCTACAAGATGATTGATATTAGTTTCCCATGCATATTCTTTTACCAGTTGTTGATATATTTAACACTAGTTATTGTCTGAGTATCACATGACTTGAAACTCGTCACTGCTTCACCCAGGTTAGTCTTGATGCTTACTAGGTACCAAATATGGTGTAATCATACTACACTTATACACATTTTGTGGAGATTCAGGTGATGCTGGAAGCGGACCCTTAGAGATTAAGTACCATCACTTCTACACATTTTTGCATTTATATTAATTTCTTTCTCATTATATCATTATTCATTGATTAAATGTTGTTAAGTGATAGGATTACCTAGTCTTATAGATTAGGAACCATCACGACCCCTATGGTAAAATTTGGATCGTGACAAAATGGTATCAAAGCTCTAGGTTCATAGCTTCAACGATTCATGAAAAATTCTAGTTGAGTCTTGCAGATCGGCGCAGAGACATCTATATTTATCTTCGAGAGTCTACCGGGCTATTAGGAAACTTCACTTTCTTTCATTTTGTATCGTGCAGATTTGTTAATTCTAAACTTTGAATCTTTACTCTTCCATTCTCTCATAGATTGTGAGGACACGTTCTGTCGGATTAGCTGAGCAGTCAACAATGCCCCTTGCTAAAGCCGCGAGAGGAAGGGGTCGAGGCATAAGCCAAGGAGGGGCACGTGTTATGACTAAAGAAACCTGCTAGAGCAGCAACTGTGCAGCCTCCAGTAAATATAGTGGAGGATTGGAAGTCCAAGCATGTTGACATGCACCTGAGCAGCATATTTCTATAATGGGTCTCCAGGAGACCTTGACGCACTTTATGAGTATGTTTTGGGGTTTGGCCTAGGCTGGGTTGATTCCAGTCGCATCAGCTACCTCACAGGCTGGGGGAGAAGCTCAGACTCCCGCCGCTCGTAGGTCAAAGCATTCGACTAATGCTTATCAGACACCGAGTATTGTACTAGTGCAACATGCAGTTTAGCCCAAGGTACGACCAATTGTGTCGGCTAAAAGACATAGGAGTTTGGAAAGGTTTCAAATATTTCATCCTCCCCAGTTCAGTGGAGGTATTAAGGATCCACAGGGTTTCTTGGGTCACTCTCACTGCATTCTAAGTACTATAGGTTTTTTGGAGTCGAGCGGGGTTGACCTTACTGCTTTTAAGTTAACAAGGTCAGCATACATATAGTAGTAGACTTATGGGGTGAGTAGACTAGTTGGGGAACCACCACTTACTTGGTCCCAGTTCTCTGATCCTTTCTTAAGGGAGTTTATTCTACAAACCCGCGGGGACAAGTTACGCAACAAGTTTGAGCAGTTGCGTCAGGGGAGTATGACTGTGTCCAAGTATTTTATAAGGTTTGTAGAGTTACCGCATCATGCACCGTCCTTGGTTTCAACTGATAGAGAGATACAGTAGATTTATTGAGGGACTCGTCAATAGCCTCCGATTTGGGAAGGCACTAGAGTTGGAGACTGAGACTGCATTTCATCTAGTGGTAGAGTGTATCTGTGGGTAGGAGAGGGAGGATAGGGAGGCTAAGAAAACTCGTGGTTTTTTTGAATTGATACTAGGAACATTGTGAGATATCATCCTGATTTCTGAGGGGTGAACCTCAGAAGGGTACTCATGCTATGGTTCCCGCTCGAGTTGCTACTCCACCTACAAATCCAGCTAAAGGTGGAGAACATACGGGTAGTGAATGTCCTAGAGGGGGAGGCCAGGCCCGTGGTTATGCTTTCCCTTGTAGAACTGAGGCAGTTGCATCAGATGAAATCATTACATATATTATTCAGGTATTTCATAGAGATGCATCAGTTTTATTTGATCGTGGATCTACTTATGTGTATATGTCATCCTACTTTGCTTCATATTTGGATATGTCTCGTGATTCTCTAGATACTCATATTTATGTGTTTACACCTATTAGGGATTCTATTATGGTATATCATGTTTATCGTTCTTGTTTGGTCACAATTGGGGGCTGTGAGACTAGGGTTAACCTTCTGTTACTTAAAATAATGGATTTCGATGTGATTTTGTGCATAAATTGTTTATCACCATATCACGTTATTCTTGATTGTCATGTTAAGACTATGACACTGGGTGTTACAAATATTGCCGAGGTTAGATTAGAGAGGTTCCCTAGGTCGTGTTACTAGTAAGGTGGTGTCTTTTCTGAAGGCTCAATTGATGGTTGAGAAGGAGTTCTTGGCGTACTTAGCCTTAGTTAGAGATGTGAGTTTTGATACTCCCACAGTTGATTCATTCCTCATGGTGAGGGATTTTTCAGATGCGTTCCCTGCCGACCTACCGGGCATGCCACCCGATAGGGATATAGATTCTAGTATTTATTTGGTATCGGAAACTCAACCTATTTCTAATCAACCCTAACGCATGTCTCTAGTTGAATTAAGGGAATTAAAGTAACAGTTTCAGGAATTGTTAGATAAAGGTTTTATCTGACCAAGTGTTTCACTTTTGGGTGCTCCGGTTCTATTTATGAAGAAGACGGTTCCAAGAGAATGTGCATTGACTATAGGTGATTAAACCAGGTTACTATCAAGAACAAGTAGCCACTACCTTCGATTGATGATGCATTTGATCAACTTCAGAGTGCTAGGGTATTCTCGAAGATTGACTTGAGATCGGGGTACCATCAGTTGAAGATCGGGAATTCGGACGGTCCTAAGACGGCTTTTAGGACCCATTATGGGAATTATTTTTTCTTGATGATGTCTTTTGGGCTAACCAATTCCCCGGAAGCTTTCATGCATTTCATAAACAACGTGTTTTAGCCTTAACTGGATTCTTTTATCATTGTGTTCATTGATGACATATTTGTGTATTCTCGCAGCCGGAAGGGGCATGAGAAGCATTTGAGGATCGTGCTCCAAACTTTTAGGGTGAAGAAGCTATATTCTATGTTCTCCAAGTGAAAATTTTGGTTGGGCTCGGTGGTATTCTTGGGTCACGTGGTGTCCTGTGAGGGGATTAAGGTGGATCTGAAGAAGATTGAGGTAGTTCAGAGTTGGACCAGACCTTCTACCTTTACTCAGATTAGGAGTTTCGTATGTATGGATGTGTATTGTCGCTGTTTTGTAGGGGGTTTCATCTATTACATGCCCACTAACTAAGTTGACTCGTAATGGTTCCCAATTCTGGTCGTCTAACGAGTGTGAAAAAGCTTTCATAAGCTCAAGAATGCCTTGACTACGCCTCCAGTTCTGGTTTTGCCTTTAGGATTAGGTTCATATACAATCTACTATGATGCTTCATGGGTTGGAATTGGATGTTTGTTGGTGCATGCTTCACGTCAGTTTAAGCCCCATGAGAATAACTATCTGGTGCATGATTTGAAGTTAGCAACTATTGTACACGCACTTAGATTATCTTTATGGCGTGTCACATGAGGTGTACACGGATCACCAGAGTCTTCAACACATATTCAAGTAAAAGGATTTGAACTTTGAGGCAATGGAGGTGGTTAGAATTAGTGAAGTACTATGATATCACCATCTTTATCATCCGGGAAAGTCCAATATGGTGGACGACGCCTTGAGTAGAAAAGCGGAGAGCATGGGGAGTCTTGATTTTATTCAAGCTTGGGGGAGGTCGTTAGCTATGGACGTTTAGCCTTTTGCCAACAGCTTTGTGAGGTTGGATATTTCGGAGCCTAATATACTTCTTTCTTGTGTTTTATCACGATCGTCCTTGTTTGAGTGCATCAAGGCACATCAATATGTTGATCCCCACTTGTTTTTCCTTAAGTACACGTTGAAGCATGGTGATGATAAGGAGGTGACTATTGGTGATCCTGGAGTATTGAGGCTTCCTAATGTGGATGGCTTGAGAGAATAGATTCTTGAGGAGGCTCATGGTTCACGACATTCCATTCACCCTGGTGCTACGTAGACAGCATTATTAGTCGAAAAGGATGAAGAAGGATATTGTAGAGTATGTTGCACAGTGTTTGAGTTGTCAGCAGGTCAACTCCGAGCATTAGAGACCTGGAGGTTTGCTTTAAACGCTAGATACACTTGAGTGAAAATAGGAGCGTATCACTATGGATTTTGTGGTTGGGCTGCCACAAACCTTGAAGAAATTAGATGTTTTATGGCTCATTGTGGACATAATGGCCAAGTCTACACACTTCATTCTAGTCATAACTACTTACACTTCAGAGCAGCTAGCTCAGATTTATCTTAGAGAGATTGTAGCCAGCATGGTGTGCAATTGTCCATCATCTCGGATCAAGGCACTCAGTTTACATTGCATATTTGGGGAGCCATGCATCATGAGTTGGGAATATGATAAGTGTGAATTTTAACCACATACTAGTAGATTATTGATTTAGTTTTTAATTCGAAAGTAATGATTTTTTTCTCTGAATCTAATGAAAATGGGTGACCTACAAGTGTGCTGAAGAATGTGAGCCCAATGAAGAAATATAACTCAAAGAGGAGATTTTCCTGCTAAGATCAGTAAAGAGGAAAAATGCAAAGAACAATGTGGTCCATAGAATTCCATTTGCGGCTGCAAAAGCAGTTGCAGCCCACAAAAGATAAAATGAGCCGCAAAAGAGGAACTGAAGATTCAGTTTTGGCAGCAGTACGGTCCGTAAGCCAAAAAATGCGGTCGCAGTTAGTCCCCAAAATAGGTTCGCACTAAAAAGAATGAAACATCAGAGAAGATGCAATCGAACAAAGTCTAAAGCCTCCTCGAAAATGCGGCCTGTAGAAATTCAGGGCGACCGTCGAAGCTGAAGTGCAGCTGTAGTAGCTAAGTGATTAGAGCGATGCCCCCTTGCTTTGGAAAGAGTTGACTTCTTCCTGTGCAGGATGAATGTGCGGCTGCCGTAGAAATCCTCCAACTGAAAGCACTTGCAGTAGTAACCTAGAAAAGTGCAAACCGTAGATGTTAAAGTGTGGCCGCAAAACCCACCGAAGGGTATTTTGTCAGGAATTTTGGACCACTATAAATCGGCATGAAATAATTTTTTAGGGCATCGTTTTGTATTGTAGAAGAAGCTGGTATTTATTATTACCCATTTGGGGGAACATTAAGCTACAATTTGAGAGAATTAATTACTTTTACATTTTATTTTAGCTTTATGTCTTTAACTTCTTCTTCTTTTCATTTTTCCATGTCCATTGCTATGAGTAGGTAGATTTTATCTAGGGTTGTAATACAATCCTAGTGAGTAAAACTTATGGGCGTTTAATATTAATGTTTTCTATTGATTGAGTTAATTTTATTTAATCGTGTTCATATTTTAATGTTAGAATTAATGATTGCAAATATTGATTTAGGCCTATTTGACTTTGTTCTTACTTGAGAAAGAGGAATTTAATCTAGTAAAACTTGACTACAAGAAATAGAACTTGTTGAAGTATTGATTAGTTCAATTAAAACATTTGAACTAGAGATAGGGATAATCGAAATTGGACTCATATTCAATTGCTTTGATTGCTACCCATTTGGACTTGAGAGTGTCAATTTGGGCATAATCACTCTATAATCGAGAGGTATTGAGTGACTACTTGCGTATTTTGAGAGTCATCAAAAATCACGATCTACCAAGAAAGCATAGATTTTCTCTACCCATTAGGTTTATACCTAGGTTAAGGTTACAACCCTAAGCCTTTCTCTATTTGATAAAACTTCGAAAATATTTCAATCACTAATTGTTCATTAGTTAGTTAAATTTCTTAGTAGTTTAGTTTTGAAGAATTTATAACAACTTTTGTAGAAGATAAATATAGCTATTTCGAGTTTCTTTCTTAAATATTTACCGCAACACCCATTCTAAACTCCTTGTGCATTCGACCTCGACTTGCGGTGAGTTTATTATTATAATGATTATTTCATATTACTTTAATTTGACTGTGAATTCGACGTGATCAATATTTGGCACCGGTACCGGGGAGTTTACGGTATTAGCTATATACTTCTTTGTTTCTTGAAGTATCTTCTTCTACTTTTGAGTTTTTAACATGTTGAAGTGATTGTAGGTTCCAAATGGCGAACAACAAACTTGGAAACAACCCACTGGAAATGGTGGATGACAAAGTGGAACAACTTGATGAAATGTCACAACTTCTACAATAAAATAACTGAGATCGTAACATCAGATTTTTCCCAATAAAGGGTATGCAAGTACCATATCCCCCCTCACATTAGGGAAAATAACTTTCAAATAATGTGATGCTCAATTTGCTTTAGCAACGAGGTTATTTTACTGGGGCACCGACTCAAAATGCTTACAATCATTTGAATGTTTTGTAGATACATGTAGGGGAGAAGACAAAATATTTCAGAAGATGCTTTGCGGTTAAGGATTTTTCCCATATCATTAAGGGGTAAGGCTTTGGATTGGTTGAAGAGCTTGCATAATCATTCTATTCATACATGGAATGAATTGGTGGCGAAGTTTATTTTGAAGTTCTTCTCGTTCGGGCACATGGAAACTCTACAGGATGAAAAATAAGCTTTCAAGCAAGAGCCCAATGAACCTTTGCATGAAACTTTGGAGAGGTATCAGACTATGGTTAAGGAGTGCCCAAATAATTATATGACCGACAACATGATCCAACAAACTTTTTACCGTGGTATTAATACACGAATCAATGCGTAGTCAATCAATTGGCCAGAGGCAATTTCATGACAACACCTTATGCAGAGGCATGTGAGATTCTTAATGAGATGATTAATACTTCTTTGGCTTTGCAATCTTGATCTAATATTACCTAAGATTATCCCAACATGATTCATCTTCATAATGAATTGCAAGACCACGGGCAAGCTATTGCAGAATTGACCACAACCATGACTCAACTTCATCAAACCCAAGCTGCTAATAAAATTTATGTTATGGAAGGAGTGAATGTCATGGCTAACAAGAAGAGGACTAAAGGTCTCGAATTCAATCCTGAGTAGAGATTTATGCACATAATGATGGTAGCTACAATCAAGATTGACTCTTGTCAAGAGAAAGAAGAAGAGGTACAATTTGTGAACAATTACCAAGGGCAACAAGCAATTTTCAAGGCTCCAATCAAAATCAATAGTGTTCACAAAAAAACCAAGGCAATTTTGGTTCTAACAATCAAGGAACTGGCATAACAATGACAACCAAGGGGGATTGGGGAGGCAACAATCAGGAAATTGAGAAAACAATAATAATCATGCAAATCAAAATTCAGGTTTTCAAAGACCCCAACGTACCAACAACCGAGCAACCCACCTCCCTATCCTTCCCACGATTCATGTTCTTCAAGCAATAAAATGGGTCGTATTGATAACATGTTCAAGAAAATGATGAAAAGAATGTGGATTTGGATGTCCAACTTGCCTCACATACTACATCAATCCATAATCTTGAGGTTCAAATGGGGCAAATTTCTCAATCTCTTAATACTCATCCTAAGGGTGTAATACCATGTGATATGGTAGTGAACCCAAAATGTGGTAACAATATGGAGCATGCTATGGCGATTATCACAAGAAGTGGAAGAGGCGGGAATGTGCCCACCTCAAATGAAAAAAGCTTGTGGATGATGACCAAGTGATCCAAGAAGAGGAAATACCACAAAATGATATTCAATTACATGACGACATTCAGATTGATATTGATAATAGTGTGGAGGAGACCTGAGAAGAGGTGAACTCATCTAGGCAACATGTCATTGACATATCGGATCGTGTGGTGCAAAGAAAAGGCACCGTTGCCAAAGCCTCCACCTCCTTAACCTCAAGGTCTTTCTAAGCAAAACGGTAAGAATAAATTCAAGAAGTTCATTCAAATGATGAAAGGCCTTTATATTAATACGCCATTGGTGGAAGATTTGGAACAAATGCCCGATTATGCCAAATTTATGAATGATCTTATGACGAGGAAGAGGTTGATGAATTTTGAAAAACTCAAATGCACTCATCAAGTGAGAGAAATTGTTCATTCCATGGATCTCAACTTGGAGGATCACGGTGCTTTCACAAGTCCGTGTACCATTGGAAGTGCCAATTTTGCTAAAGCTCTTTGTGATCTTCGGGAGAGTATCAATATGATGCCCTATTCAGTATTCAAACCTTTAGGGATTGGGAAACCAAGACCCACGTCCATGAGGATTCAAATGGTTGATCGCACAATGAAAAGACAATTGCGAGTGATTGAGGATGTATTGGTGACCGATGTCATTATTTATGACACAAATGCAATAATCAATGGTTGGGACATTTTGGAAGCCATTTTGCTCAACTTTGATGACGATGAGATGGATAGTTTCATGGAGATGCATGAATTCATTGCAAGGAATGTAGTCTTACAACTATGCACCCCGAAAGTTGTCATTGGATCTTGAGAATAGGAAGACTCCTCCTACAAAGCCTTCATTTGTAGAGCCACTAACCTAGGAGTTGAAGCCACTGCCACCTCACCTTGGGTATGAATTTCTTTGCCCTTGTTTTATTTTACCAGTTATTTTTCCTCTTGTTTGACTACCATGTGGGTATATTCCACATAGTAAGCCTTGCAAAAGAGGAAGAAAGCTATTGGATGGACTTTGGGGCATATTCATGCTATAAGCCCTGCCTTTTGCATGCATAAGATCAAGTTGGAGGATGGTGGTATACAGTCCATTGAACATCAAAGAAGACTCAATGAGGTTGTGCAAGAGGTGGTCAAAAAGGATATTTCAAATGGTAGAATGTCGGGGTTGTCTACCATAGTTCTGATAGTTAATGGACTTATCCGATCGAATGTGTTCCAAATAAGGGGAGATGACGGTTGTTACCGATGACAAGAATGAGTTGATTTCTACAAGAATGATAACTGGTTGGAGAGTTTGTACTAATTATCCTAAGCTCAAAAATGTCACAAGGAAGGATCAATTTCCTCTCCCTATCAAAGATCAAATTCTTGATAGGTTGGTTGGTCGTGCCTTCTATTGCTTTCTTGACGGTTACTCGGGTTACAACCAAATTTTTATTGTACCGAAAGACCAAGAGAAAACCACTTTTACATTTCCATAAGGTACTTTTGCTTTCAAATGAATGCCTTTTGAATTTTGCAATGCGCTAACAAATTTTTGACGGTGTATGATGGTTATCTTCATGGACATGGTAGAAGACTACCTTAACGTCTTTATGGATAATTTTTCGGTTGTTGGGGATTCATTTGATGATTGTCTTGCTAATTGGTACAAGGTGTTTTCTAGATGTGATGAAACAAATTTGGTACTTAATTGGAAGAAATTTTATTTCATGGTTGAGGAAGGCATCGTCCTTGGCCATAAGATTTCAAAGAATTGTATTGAAGTGGATAAGGCGAAGATTGAAGTTATTTCTAAGCTTCCACCCCCAGCTCAGTGAAGGGTGTGAGGAGTTTCTTGGGCCATGTAGGATTCTAATGTTGATTTATCAATGATTTTTCTAAAGTGGTGAACTCATTGTACAAACTCCTTGAGAAGGATGCCAAGTTTCATTTACATACTTATTGTATGAGAGCTATTGAAAAATTGAAGCTCAAGTTGACAACTACTCCTATCATTTCATCCCCAAATTGGAGTTTTTCGTTCAAGTTCATGTCTGATGCAAGTGATATGGTGGTTGGGGTTATTTTGGGGCAACATATCCATAATTCTTTTCACTCGGTCTACTATACTAGTAAAACCATGAATAGTGTCCAAGTCAATTATAATATTACAGAGAAGAAGGTCCTTACTATTGTGTTTTCTGTGAAAATATTCCTCCCATACTTGATGGGTGCCAAAGTTATTGTCCACATTGATCATGCTAGAAAAAAGAAATCTAAAGCTCATTTGGTGAGATGATTACTTTTGTTTTAAGTGTTTGATAATGACATCCAAGACAAGAAGGGGACTGAAAATCATGCGGCAGACCACATGTCTCATATGGATGAGTAGGGGAGGCCATATTATGTCCTTGAAATCGATGACTCTTTCCCCGATGATCAAGTCTTGGTACTTTCACTGAAAGAGGTACCATGGTTCGCGTATTTGCCAAAATTTCCTTATGAATGGTATCGTTCCGGAAGAGTTCACTTCAAACCAAAGTAGGGCTGGGCATATATCGGGTATAACCGATAGCCCGAACTGAGAAAAGCTTATTGGGGTACCGATATCGGATTATTGGGTTAATGGTTCGGTAGCGATTTTGTAGTCTTTCACTGTTGGATTATCGGCTCGGGCCACGGTTTGCCCAATTTCTTAAGGGGTTAACCGATAACCCATTAAGATTTAATAAAATTAGAATTTTACCCTTAAGTATATAAATACATCTAGGGATTCATTCTCTCTTTTTCTCCCATTTTCCCAGCCGCATTCAAGGTTAAAGTTTCCAGTTCACTCTTTACACTCTGATTCAATTCTTGAAAAATTCTTCTTCAAAATTAAAAGTACAACCACATTCTTAGAATCTTAGCGTAAGTTTGTATTCCAAAATTACTTCTTTGTTAAGAACAAATTTCGTTCCTTTCTTTAGAGTTTTACAGTAGAGTTCGATAATAAAAATATAGGTTTTTTGATTGTTTTTTATTCTATATTTTGTGGTCATGTTTTAGTACTATGTTTGCACTTGTTAATTTTAAGGTAAAATCGCTACTGCTTTGTATCGTTATTAATGTATTTGGACAACTGTTGTTGAAGAATTAACACTATTTCAGTTGTGTTTGGACAACTGTTGAATTACTAGTACTCTTGTTGCTCTTGCTAAATTGGACTCTGAAAAATGATATTGATTTCTTGATAATGGTTTGGCAGGAAACCAAAAAGTTGTAATTTATGTCCTTGTTAACAAATATTTCCAGTGAATTGGAGACGGAATGCTTGTGGAGTTGTAGTATCAATTTTTGAGATTCCACGGGTCATGAATTTATCAAAATGAAACATGCTTCAAATATTAGTTGTGGCTAGAACGCAAAATTGGGCAGTATGCTATATGTGAATTCTTCTCTTTTTTACTTAACTCGAGTGAATCGTCTTCTCTTTTTTGCTTAACTCTAGATTGAGTTATCTTATCGGCAAAACCGATAATCGAACTGATAATGATTAATAACCGATTAAACGATAACCGATAACTAAAACTTTATCGGTTTGGTTATCGGTTTATCATATTTGTAAACAGATAACTGATATGCTAAATCGATAATATTCATAACCAAACCGAACCGACCGATGCTCACCCCTAAACCAAAGGAAGAATATCAAGAGGGATTGTCAAGACTACTATTGGGATGAACCATACTTTTTCGGATTTGCACGGATGGGGTAATTAGAAGATGTGCATCGGAGGAGGAACAAAGTAATATTCTTGGGGCTTGTCATTCTTCGCCCATGGTGGTCATCATGGAGGAGCAAGAACAACGGCTAAAGTCCTAAGTTTTGGTATCTATTGGCCTGCTCTCTACAAAGATGCAAATGAGTTAGTAAAAAGATGTGATGAATATCAATAGGCTGGTGGAACTTCAAAGAAACATGAGATGCACCTGACAACGATCTTGGACATTGATATTTTTTTATGTTTGGGGCATTGCCTTCGTGATCCCTTTTGTGATTTCTTGTGGAAATACCTACATTTTGGTCATACTGTATTATGTGTCTAAATGGGTTGAAGTTGTTTCGTTACCCAATAATGAGGCTAAAAGTGTGGTGGCTCTCTCGAAGAGGAACATTTTCAAAAGATTTGGGACATCGCGGGCAATTATAAGTGATGGAGGATTGCATTTGTGAAACAAGGTTTTTGATACTTTTCTTGAAAATATGGTGTCACTAACAAAGTGACAAATCCCTATAAACCACAAGCAAGTGGTCAAGTGGAAGTTTCCAACCGTGAGATAAAGAGTATTTTGTCTAATACGGTGAATGAAAATCGGACAGATTAGTTAAGAAGCTTGATGCTCTATGGGCATATAGGACAAATTACAAAACACTTATCGGAATGTCTCTATATTGGTTAGAATTTGGAAAATCTTGTTATATTTTGGTAGAATTAGAGCACAAAGCAACGTGGGCCTTGAAGAAATTGAATCTTGATTGGGATGTAGCCGCTAACTTGCGGGTTGCACATTTGAATGAATTGGATGAATTCTAGTACCATGCATATGATAGTTCTTCCTTGTACAAAGAAAAGATGAAATACCTTCATGACAATTATATTTGTAGAAAGGGGTTCAAGGCTGGTGATCTAGTGTTGTTGTTCAACTCAAGGTAGAGAATGTTTCATAGGAAGCTCAAGTCAAAGTGGAGTGGTCCATTTGAAATTGCTAGTGTGACACCCTTTGGTGCTTTGGACTTCAAAAACAAGAACAATGAAACATTTCTAGTCAATGGCCACTGAGTGAAGCACTAGTTGGGAAAAGTTTGTGAAAGCCACGTGGTGGCGGTACTTTACTTCAATTGATGATGCTGACATTGCGTCGTGCCACGACGTCAAATAAGGCGCTTCTTGGGAGGCAACCCAAGTTCTTATCCTTTTTTTCTCTTTTATGTTAGATGTTGTTTCTTGTTTTTAAATAGATTTTAAGTGTGTTGCAGTGAACAATGTTAGGTATTGAGATGATGGCTAAAGATGTGCCTTGCAAAGGAAAATGCGAAACTCAGTTTTATTTATGCGGCTACAGAATAGGTGATGTGTACCGCAAAAAATCGCTCGCGATCATAGATTTGACATGCGGACCGCACTTGGAGAAAGCTGCTCAGGTGCTAAATTGAAGGCCCTCGAAAATTTTCTCCCAACAGTGCAAAGCTAACTTTGCGAACTATCACAAATTTATTGTCGCAGGAGAGTAATCTCAAAGAAGACACTGAAAGTAAGTTGACAGAAGTGCGGCCGCACTATAAAAAGTGCGGACCGCACCACTACATGATCTCCTCCTCCCAAGTAATAGAATGTAGACCGTATTTGAAATATTGCGGCTGCACTTGCCTTCTTTTTCTCTTACCCACGCATCAGTATAAATAGAAAAATAGGTGTATTATTTGCACCTTTCTCCAATTTTCACACTCTTGCTGAGACTCTACTGAGGAACTAGTTGGTTGCACTTTTGACCACACACATCCACCCACAATCCAATCGTTCCTATCACACTACTATAATATGGTATGCATCCCTTCAACCATGTTATTTTTATTTTTGAATTTGTTTTTGCCTTTTAACTTCTTTTTAGGCCATTTGTGATTGCGTCATTTCTTTGTGACTACGTGGGGTAGTTTAACATTAGGTATTTGTGAAATCATGATTAGATAGGGTTGGACTTTTTATAATCATGCATTTACCATATTACCTAGTAGGATTGAACATATAATTGCATAACCAAAGTAGAAAAATATTTTCATCCGTAACTGTTCCTGATTGTGACGAACCATTTGAAATTTTGTGTTCCACAATTTCTAATTTTGGTCATATTGGGGCTACAGCTAGGGGTTATGATGATGTGCATGGCGGGTATGGTTTTGAGGATAGGAATGAGGGAGGTAGTTCACTGTTGGATTTTGCTAGAGCATTTGATTTGGTTATAGCTAACTCGAGTTTTTCGAAGAGAGAGGTGGAAAGTGCGATGCGTAAGATGTACAAAGGCAGAGCAACGGGGCCAGACGAAATCCCGGTGGAATTCTGGAAGAGCGCAGGGAGGGAAGGTTTGAAGTGGCTCACTGGGCTGTTTAATGTTATTTTTAAGACAAAGAAGATGCCCGAAGAATGGAGGTGGAGTACGATGGTTCCGCTTTACAAGAACAATGGTGATATCCAAAATTGCAACAATTATAGGGGTATCAAGTTGTTGAGTCACACTATGAAGGTTTGGGAGAGGGTGGTGGAGGCCGGGTGAGGAGGTCGTGTCTATTTCCGAGAATCAGTTTGGATTCATGTCGAGTCGTTCAACTACGGAAGAGATTCATCTGGTAAGGAGATTAGTGTCCGCTAGTGTATATTAGCGTGATTAAGGATATGTATGATGATGCTAAGACTCGGGTGAGGACTGTGGGTGGTGACTTGGACCATTTCCCTGTGGTGATGGGGTTGCACCAGGGATCGACTCTTAGCCTATTTTTATTTGCCTTGGCGATGGATGTACTGTCGCGACACATCCAAGGGGAGGTTCCTTGGTGCATGTTATTTGACGATGATATAGTATTGTTTGGTGAGACACGTAGCGGAGTTAACGCGAGGTTAGAGGTTTAGGGCAGACCTTAGAGTCTAACAAATTGAGTAGAACCAAGATAGAATACTTGGAGTGCAAATTTAGTGACGGGACCGATGATGCAGACGTAGAGGTTAAGATTTATGCTCAAGTTATCCCCAAGAGAGTGAGTTTTAAGTATCTCGGGTCTATTATCTTGGGTAACGGGGAGATTGACGAAGATGTCGCACATCGCATCGGAGTGGGATGGATGAAGTGGAGGCTCTCTTCCGGTGTTTTCTGTGATAGGAATGTGCCTCCAAGACTTAAGGGTAAGTTTTATCAAGTGGTGGTTCGACCGGCTATGTTGTATGGGGTTGAGTGTTGGCCAGTCAAATACTCCCACGTGCAGAAGATAGGAGTAGCAGAGATGAGGATGTTGATATGAATGTGTGGGTGTACTAGGAGAGCTAGGATTAAGAATGAAGCTATCTGGGACAGAGTGGGAATAGCCTCTGTGGAGGACAAGATGCGGGAGTCGAGACTGAGATGGTTCGGACATGTTAAGAGGAGAAGCATTGATGCTCCTGTCAGGAGGTGTGAGAGGTTGGCCATGGAGAGTTTGAGAAGAGGTCGAGGCAGGCCTAAGAAGTACTGAGGAGAGGTGATTAGGCAGGACATGGCGTTGCTTCAGCTCATTGAGGACATGACCCTATATAGGAGGGTGTGGAGGTTGAGTATTAAGGTATAAGGTTAGTAGGCTGTTTATAGTTGTTCACCGATAGTCTTAGTACTCCCTTCATATTCTTAAATTTGTATTACGTTATGTGGTTTTGTTCGTCTCAGGTACTGTATTCCCTGTTGCTATTATTTGGTACTACTTATTCTTTATCTCTCCCTTTTTATATTCCCTTCCTTCTTTCTTCATTCCTTGCTTTCCTCTTCTTCTTCATGCTCTTTCTGAGCGGAGGGTCTATAGGAAACAGCCTCCTTACCTGCACTAGGTAGGGGTAAGGTCTGCGTATAGACTACCTTCCCCATACCCCACCTGTTGGGATAAAATTGGGTTTGTTGTTGTTGTTGTAATTTCTAATTTTGGTAGCTTGGCTGATAACCCTAACTGTACGGCCGAAGTTTATTTGTGCGGACCGCACTGGAAATTTTGCGGCCGCAAAGAGAGGTATGCACTGTCCTTTATAGAACTTCTTCTCTAAGACCTGATTACTTTTACTCAAGTGTGGACCGCAATAAAATTATGCAGAATGCAATTGGATTTTTGTAGCCGCAGATGCAGGTTCGCTTTGTCCTGCAGACACTTCTCTCTGAGGGGTTTACACATCTGTGTAGGAGCGCGGCTGCACTTGAAATTATGCGGACCACACTTTCTCTTGGCGGACTGCACTTGGAATTGTGTGAACCACACTTGAACCATGTCTATTGAATGTTATAGACTAGATACCCTACTGCTTCCATGTTGTCCTCTACTGCTAATATGGCTCTTAACTGCTTTGCAACTTATATATCAATTGAAAAATCTCTTTGTACATACACAGATAATGGTATGATCAAGAGGAAATAGGAGAGATATCCAAATGAAAGGGTGGCCAAGGGAAAGGTAGAGGCGGAAGTTCCATGAACCCAAGTGCACAAAAGGCATTCACCAAGAAAACAACTACAGGCCAGGAGAGAGGTAGAAGCCTCTCAGATTCAGATTCTTATGTCCCGTCTAGGAACGTTTTCGAAGGAAATTCGGTGTCTCTATCTAAAGAGAACAATGAGGAGTAATCTCAGCCACTGGGGCAGTTTGAGATCCAAGTTGTGCGCTCCACATCTCAGAGCACCTCCCGAGGCACAACTAGCACCACCCATGAGTCAAATGCAACTGCTCAACGCTCTGATTCTGATGATGCTCCCTGTCGCGCCCCTTTTTCTCGCTAAATAGGGTTTGGACATTGTGACAACTCCTTTAAAGGAAGGTTTATTAAAAGAGAGAGTTGCCACCTAACGGATTAAGGTGCGTTAGGGCACCTATTTGCAAATGACTCGGGTTTACTAGTTTGCGCCACCAAAGATTGGGTAAGGGCTCAAATTACCTCGAGAAGAAGTATTTTGTAACTTCCTCAAGACGGCGTGTTACTCATATTATTTATCAGGCACAAACTATCATCTCCTGCTACCCGATTACTATCTTTAAGTTGTTTACCTAAAGCGCTCTATTTATTTCTAAGTCGTACCTATGCGTGCACTACCCGTCCCACGCCTATGGTCCAGGAGGCATTTGGACCTCTATTTCAGGGTGGTTCTAGACCTTAACTTAGGCTGCTCAAAAGAAAAATACTAAGCAACATACAAAAAAATAGTTTAGGACTTTCAAATATAAGCAAGTATGGGCTCAAGTTAGCCTCCGCATTTAGACGGCAAATGCACGCCAAACTGGTTAACATGGACATATTTTTATTAATTGCAGGATCCTATAGGCAGGATATCTATGTGATGTTAAACGAATGAGCAGGCAGTCATGTACAAAATCAGCTTCTTAGTACTATTATTAGAACACACATAAGTTTGCCTACTGATTTTAACATAATACTATTAAGCCTACTAGCATGGTGTCTAGGTGTTTCACGTGGTAATAAATAGTGACAAGTCACAGAAACAGATCCAGAATTACTTGTTTTAATCCTATAGGCATGTTTTCTAGTGAAGGTAACAGCATAATATTTGGAAGATCATAAATAAACGGGCAGAAATGAAAATTAAACATATTCAGGCCTGTAAACGTGCATTCTACAATTTTTATTTAGTTTTAGATCCTATAGGAATGATTTCTATAATTTGGACAGAACAGTATGTAAGCAGGCATTTGCACACATATTGGATCACACTATTTCCTATAAGCATGGTTTCTAGCAAGCAAAGCAGAACATAACAAAACCAAGCATTAAGTCTACCGGCATGGCTGCCAGTATAGGGGGACTAAACATAATAAGGCACATATAGGCATGATTTATAACACACCACATATAATAACAAATTGTTGGACCTATAGGCAGGATTTCTACCCAACTTGATTGTAAATGTAAAATAAGAACCTCTTCCCAATTCCACTAACACCCTATAATTATTATTACAAATAATTATTGCAGACAAGATTTTAATGTAATGAATTACGAAGTATAACTATATGGAGCCTACAGCAGGCTCAAATACACCTGGACAGGCCAGGCCTTCAACTCACAATAGCTCCAAAATCCATGTTCATATATACAACATAACTAGTTGTTGAGTGATTCATTCATACATCAAGGTTGAGCATACAGAACCCAAATCCCTAGTGTGTTAGAGTTCCCAAGGGCTTCAAGAACCCAGGACATTGCTCACACTAGAGAGATTGATCAAAAATAGTTTAAGGAAAGACTAGGGACCATGTCCTAATGTGTCAGAGTTCACAAGGGTCTCACATGGACCCTGAGCAGTGCTCACACTAGGGAGGTCAAAGGACAGAACCTAAATAGCTTTGGCTTCCAGCCAGCTAGGAGTAAGAATTCAGAAGGATCAGGGGAGTAGAATGGGATTAGGGAATCCACTGAAGGACAGAATCACATATTGAGCATATATGAACAAATAGTAGACATGCTTAATCCTAAGAAGACGTAATCAAGTTTTAGGAATTAAATACAGTCACATGCTAACAAGACAAGTTATAAAGCAGATTCATAGTAATAACAGAGGATCTAGATTAGACTAAGTGCAAACAATAGTGTCATAGGAAGGAATCACATTAATTAGCAATAGCTCAGCACATGTTAAAAAACCGATTAAGGCAGTTATTAGAGGTGTCAAAATATGATGAAAACAAGATCAAATAGGTCACATTATAGCAAGTTCAACAAATAGACTTATAATTCTGTTAATGCATACATCTATACATGGTTAACTAGTCCATGGGAAAAAGGTATGAGAGCATGTTTAAAAATAGATTCATAACAAATATAACTTCAAGAGATAGTCATCAATGACATAGAGTTTAAACAGAATATATCTTATCAACTCAAAATAAGTTTAAGTATGTCTCAGACCACAACATAACAGCATTTAGGATAGCATAGGCTAATTGGAGTAACACATTAAACAAATAGTCATAATGAAATGGCAAAGGATCTAATAACTCGCCAGTTAAGATGAAACGGGGAAGAAAGGGATCCAACCGTGTACCAAATAGAAGCAGGAACTTGGACATTTCTGGCCTTGGCTTTCAGTCGGCCAGGAATCAGAATACAGAACAAGATTATTCAATAGTGGAAGAACACGGCCTTTATTTATAGTAGTTAAAGATTTTTCGAACTCAGAACTTAAAAACCTTTTTCAAAGGGGAGTGGGGAGGGGTTTAAATAGTGCATAAATTAGAACATAAACATGGAAAATAGTTAAATTAAACATAAAAAGGGAAAGTACTTAAATCAGTAAAGTTGAAACCCTAAATTTTAGGTAAAAATACACAAAATCGACAGAAAATAAGGCATAGAATCACATAATGCATACAATGACAATAGACAGGAAATTAATCAAAAGAAACAAAGAATCGAACTAGATTTGGTTCGATTAAAAGACTCGAAACCCTAATTTTGGGCAAGTAAAGGAAATCAACAAAAATAGGACGATTCACGCATAATAGAGTGAATATAGACAAAATAATAATCAAAATCAAAGGTTGACCAGTTTTGGTTCGAATCAAAAGAGAATCTGAAAACCCTAACCTTAGGGTTAAGTACGAATCAGCGAGATACGAGCAAATCGGGCTCACACGGTGCAAAATAACATGTTTGGACTCAAGATCGTCCAGATTCAAGAGGTGAAAATTGATTAGGACTGAATCAAAGTGGGGTACTTGCCATGTTTATTCAAGTACTAAGTTATTCTGTAAAGAACTCCCAAATAAAGGAAATACACTGAAATGGTAAGTAAATGGGAAGAAGATCCCATCAATGGACAGGATTAGGGGGATTTTAGTGAGGCGACGGCTTAGGGTTCATCAGAGGAGAAGAATAGAGGCGGCGGGTTTTGGAAAATGAGGGTTAGGGTTTGTGATCAACTGCTGGGATTTAGGTATGGGTTGGGTCAGTTTATTAGGTGGGAAAGGGTATTGGGCTAGGGGTATTGGGCTTAGGTAATTGGGTTGGGGTAATTGGGTTATGTCTGTGTAGCGTAGGTCCGAAATATAATTGAAAATTAGGGCCAGATTTTAAATACCCAAATTATTAAATAAAATAATTTATAACAAATAATAAATAAATAACAAAAATATCATTCGTGCATAAAAATAATTTAAAATAATTATTTAATACTATAAAAATATAAAAGGTTATTTTTTGCAAAAATACTGTAAGTATAAGCACATATAGGCTATTATTGCAAAATGTGCAATTTAGCCTTAAAATGCAAAGTGTAATTATAGCAAATGTACTAAAAATATTAAAAACCTAATGTGGGTGTAAATGATAAGTTTAGATGATACCATTATCATAAAAATAATTCGTAAGGTAATTAGTAGATATTTATATATATAATAAAATGCAGAAATAAATTGATTTAAAGTCATTGAAAATTATAGAAAATTATTTAAAATACTTGTATATGCTGGTAGATCAAATGATGATGCATATGCACTATTTTGAAAGTATATATATATATATATATATTGAAAAATATGAGAGAAAAATTAGGTATCAACACTCCCGGTGATAGAAAATGGGGAAAAGATGCAAAAGATGGCAAAGTGAGACAAAGAAAAAGGTGGTATGGGAAGGAAGATTTTTAAGCTTCAATGCTTGTATGGATTTCGTATAGTGGTGGACAGAAAGGTCCCTCATTCATGAAAGACAAGTTCTCACCAAGGATTCAGATAAGTACAATCCAGTAGTCTTGGAGCAGTTCACTAAGGAGTTAGTAGATTTCAAGGAACATCTTGTCGAGGAATTCTATACGAACACATCGCAATTTATTAAAGGTACCAAGGTTACCAAAGTGCGCAACCTTAAAGTGAAATTTGATAATGCACTTTGAACACCTACCTCGGACTTGAAGATGTGAAGCCAAAGGATTATTCTGCTAAGATGGCTGAGAATGAGGAGGTCAGAGATTCTTGCACCTGGGCCTACTCCCTCATTTGATAGGTATCAGAGTGTCGATCCTCCGACATATTCTTATTTTTTAGGCAAGGGTGGTAAACTTTTGTGTGTGCAATACTTGATTCATACCTGAATGAGAACAACTTGCCTCTTATTTTTTAGCCAAGGGTGGTAAACTTTTGTGTGTGTAATACTTGATTCATACCTGAATGAGAACAACTTTCCTCTGGCAAGAATAGTGCTAGTAGCTTCTATCATGGATGGTTACCCAATCAATGTGGGTGCTATGATGTTGGCCAATATCAGTCTCGTAGAATAACAGGGTAAGACTTCCTACCCCAACACCAGTACCGTCATTGAGTACTTGACATATTCCAAGGTGGAGTCCAAGCCATTTGATACAAAGATTAAGCCAATTGGTCCCATCTGTACAAGTTGCAAGACCCCAAGAACAAAAAGAAGAGCAGTCAACCTTCAATTACTACTAGCCACATTGATTAGCATGTAGTACTAGCTCCTGGTTCGTCAGATATTCCTTCAATTACTACTCACTCCGAGCTGAGGTGCCTGGGATAGTTGAGGCCGGCAACTTGCCGTTTGACATATTGATGGACCCCACCTATCTCAGCCTTCTTATTAGGATACCACTGCTCATGCCGCGGAGCCTTGCCTTGCATCCAGCACGGCTGGTGCAGTGCATGATATGTTCACCTCTCAGGCATCTTCCACTGAGGATGGTGACACCTTTCATTCGGCTAAGCCGGCTCGGGCTGATCCTGCTAGTGATATCGTGATGAACGAGGACCCTTAGGGAGTTTATTCTCTCCTAGATCTCTGATCTTGTTTCACTAAGCATTGGATACAATGCTTACTTTTATTTTGGGGGTGGAGAATTTGATATTTTATGATTGAACATTGATGACAATGTATGTCATAATTTGTTGATTTATTTTGTTTATCTTTAGTAGTTTGATACATTTAGTAGTAATCTAAAATTTTGTTTGTGTTGGTAGTGTAAATAATATGATTTTCCTTCTTTTGTTAATAATAAGCCTTTGTTTTTCTTAATGTCACGGTTCTTTCCAAAAGTGGTTCCTTGTGTGCATCGGGTGACCCTTCTTGAGAATGGATAGTGTGATAATTTTTTTAAGGGAATAAGTCTGTTTTACGTTTAGGTAATAGTAGTGGTAAGTAGTAATGAATAAAATCCCTAATCAAATTAGTCAATGCAAACGAGTTATTTATGCTTCATATGGTACCAACATACTTAACCGCATGCTTATGGTTTGAGACAAT
The DNA here is from genome assembly GCA_005239495.1 of Nicotiana undulata. Taxonomy (NCBI): domain Eukaryota; kingdom Viridiplantae; phylum Streptophyta; class Magnoliopsida; order Solanales; family Solanaceae; genus Nicotiana; species Nicotiana undulata. The sequence continues at coordinate 4,809 of ML282622.1, read as the reverse complement.
GTTGTTGTGAATCATTTTTTTAAATAAGTAACTCTAGTAAAAGTGACTGTGAGGCTCTTGAGTTGTCTTTGATAATAACTAGGTTATTGAGTGCACCATAGAGATCTTTAACTTGACTGTGACTGTTGTGGATTTTAAACTCTATCCTCTTTTACTGTCTAGTTGCATGAGAGGTGAGATGATATTTTGTTGCTAGTCCAATTACTTTAGTGAATAGTCTAGAACTTGCCCTCGAATATGCTTCAAGGCAAAAATTTAAGTTTTCTTGGTTTGAAAGATGATTGTTGGCTTTCCTTGGCGGGTTTGAGCTTTTAATGCCACCATATGATATTTATCCCTAATCAACCCCTTTAAGCCTTTAGCGTTTCTCTGTTGATAACCAAGCTACAAGCTTTTACTCGTTTTGAACATTTTCTTCTCTTAGCACCAGAGCCCTCCTAAGAAGTCATATGTTGTAAGTGGCTCAAAGCTTATGTTTGGCGGGAAAGTTGAGAAATCTAACAGAGGTATCAAGGCATTAAAAATAGAGAAAATAAATTATCTCTATGAAAGAGAAAGTAAGAAAAAAAGCGATGAGAACAAAATGAAATTGAGTGAGGCAAGTAACTCTAGTATAAACTTCAAGGGAGAAAAAAAATGAAATTGTCAATAAAGAGTTATTGTAAGTTTTTGTAGCCTCCAAGAAGAAGTACTTGGGATCAGCAGAATTCTAAAACTACGGAACCAACTGGTTTCACGCCGGGAGAACAGGATCCGGAGCTACGACCCCAACAGTTTGGAAGATATCTTGAAAAGGTTTTAGCACCAGTGTATCCTATATGTACTCAAGTTATTCGAAGTATCCCAATGGTGTAACGCCATCGACTTCTTGGGAAAAGGAGGAAGATGACTTTAATCTCTTGTTTCGGAAAAAATAAGTGGCTCACGAGGAATGAAAATAAACATATTATATTTGAAATATCTCTAAGGGTTTGACAAAAATGAACCATGAAATGAGATGTCAAGTGCTTAAGGAAGGGGTAACCACTTGTATTTCATAAAGTATCGTACCCCGGATCAAAAGCCCTCATTACAACACGAAAGAAGTCCTATTTGATTTCGAATTGAGTTTACTTACGTTAGTGGAGATTTACATGAGGGAAAAGCTTATGGTACTTGAAGCTTAACTTGTGACATTCCTTTGCGATAGAAGAGTGAAACATTTGTTGCTCTAGAAATTGAGTATTGAAACTTGAAGTAAGCATTGCAAATGGAAGGTAGAGGAGGATATCTATGAAGATCAAGTCAATGATCACTATCAAATTTCAGAACCGGAGATCGAAGCCCCAGAAGAGATCAACGCTCTCACAATCATTCCTCAAGTAGAACTCAAAGTCTATTCATCCAAATGGGATAGACCAATTCGAGTTATTGCTTTCATCGACACTGGAGCTGCTTCCTCACTCATAAATCATGATGTTCTCCCGGAAGATCAATGAATGCCGCACTTTAAGGATTTCAACACTGCATCAAATGGGATACTGACTACCACTGTCATCACAAAGCATCCGGTCACAATTGAATTCTTTCCAGGACTAAAGTACAGAACCAAGCTGATAGGATCTGATGTACCAGGAAAGGACCTTATTGTTGGGTTTGACATTTACAGACAACTCAGAGATCAACTCCAGATCAAGGCTAACGGGATAGCTTTCAAGAAGCAGTTCAAACCTTACTCTGAGATTCCAAGGCTATTCCAAATCACCAATGATGAACAAATCAAAGAGATTGAGCAACATCTCATTGAGAATTCATGTGCTGAATCCCACAAAGACTTCATGAAGAAAGGGAAAAGCCCGTTATGGAAAAATGAAGAATTTTTTATTAAGCTCCCTTTCAAGAAAAATGAAAACATCAATCCAACAAAAGCAAGTCATTCAGGCATGAATCCAGATCATCTCCAGTTAGCAAAAAAAGAATGTGAAGAACTTTTGGAATTTGATCTAATAGAGCCATCGGATTCACAATGGGCATGCGAAGCATTCTACGTCAACAAACGAGCTGAGCCGACAAGAGGAAAACTCAGGTTAGTCATTAACTACCAGCCACTTAACCATTTCCTCCAAGATGATAAATTTCCTATCCCAAATAAACTCACTCTTTTCTCCCACCTAGCCAAGGCCAAATATTTTTCCAAGTTTGATTTAAAATCTGGATTTTGGCAATTGGGAATCCACCCTGAAGAAAGACCCAAAACTGGTTTTTGCATCCCCGATCATCACTTCCAATGGAAGGTCATGCCCTTCGGATTAAAAACTGCACCCTCCTTGTTCCAAAAAGCCATGATAAAAATATTCCAGCCCATCCTCCATACCTCTTTGGTTTACATTGATGACATCCTGCTATTCAGCTATACATTAGAGGAACATGTCAATTTGCTTCGTCAGTTTGAAGCATTGATAACACAATATGGGATCATGCTTTCAGTGAAAAAGATGGTTCTTGCCCAAAAGGAAATTGATTATCTTGGAATGCATTTTATCCAAGGTGCATACAGTCCAGGACCACATATATGTCAAAAACTGCTCAATTTTCTAGAGACCAACCTCACAACAAAGCAGATCCAACAGTTCTTGGGCATAGTAAATTATGTGAGAGATTTCATCCCAAATATCTCTACATATATTTCTCCACTCACAGACATGCTCAAGAAAAATGCTCCATCATGGGGAAAGAAGCAAGATGAAGCAGTCAGGGAAATAAAGGAGATTTCTAAAAATGTCAAGTCCCTCTACATCCCATCAGACGGTAAGAAAATACTACAGACTGATGCCAGCAATGAGTATTGGAGTGTCGTTCTATTCGAAGAAAAAGATGGCCAAAGGAAAATATGCGGATATGCCAGCGAGAAGTTCAAAGAAGCGGAGCAACATTACCACTCCACCTTCGAAGAAATCCTTGCAGTAAAAAATGGAATTAAGAAATTCAATTTTTTCTTGATTCACACAGAATCTCTGATAGAGATGGATATGAAGGCCTTCCCAAAGATGATCCAGATAAATGCAAAAATTATCCCCAATCCTCAAATTCTCAGATGGGCTCAGTGGTTCTCTCCATACAAGTTTCAAGTCAGGCACCTGAAAGGAAAGGATAATATTCTTGCAGATTTCCTGTCTCGACCAGAAGAATTTTCAAAAAGATTTTCCTCGGCAAAGCTGAAGCCAAAGCAAAACCTAACCAATCACATCTTCATGTTCTCAAACGTATCAGGAACAAATTCATTGAAGCCAACAGATCATCCACCGGAGTTGTTCAACCTCATGGATCCCTTTGATCCGTCGATCCTTATGGAAAGAAGAACTTATTATGAGCTTCAAGTTTTCCGGCGACATGGAGGATCAATTCTCAAGCCATATGGAGTCAATCCAGAATATCCATTCTGCCATATATTCATAGCTCAAGCCAAGGATTTTCCACAAGAATTATTATGGTTTTTCTGGTACCTATGTCATCAGTACTACATCTTCATGGAATTCAAGTGCAATGTCTTCAAAGATTTTGACAACATTGAACCAGCTCTTAAAGTGTTTCTATTATGGTTCAAGCCAAAAATATATTAGGTAAAATGTTTCAGCGATTCCTATAATGCAAAGGTATTCATGTTTCATAGGCCGGTGAAGATTATTAATGGAAAAGTCCAGGCACAGGCAGAACGTCATTCTGGTGGAAATTCCCCGTGTCTATCTTATCCATGGAAGAAGAATACAGTGAAGCACAAAGAATTATCTTCCAGCAAAACAGGTGCATCCCGAAAGAAATATGGCCAAAAGATTGGGCAAGTTGGAATTATACCAGCACTCATCCTCACTGGGAAAAAGTCCGAGAAGCAGCAAAAGAATATCAAACTCCGTATGAAATCATTCGGGAAAAAATAACTCAAGACATTTCCAGGTTAAGGTTGCGGATCACATCCCACAACCCAAAGGAGAAGGAACATGCCGAAGGAGAACCTTCAAGTTCTAGGCGTTACTACACAAGATCTCTGAAAAGATGCCTAGAAGGCAAACCTAGAAGATCAATGGAAGACAATTATCTAAATTCCTGTTAATCCCACCATAATCCTACATTACCTACCAAAAAACCTTAAAAAATGATCTACCCATGCCAAAACAAAATCTCACATCCTTCCAAACCACCCGGGTCCCACTTTCACATGCTTTCACATGCCTCCACATGCTCCATCACATGCAGCACACCATTTTCACATGCTTCCACAACCTTTCACATGCTAAACCACTTTTATTCCACTGCAGTCACATGTTTCCAGGAGCTTTTTAGTTGTTTTGCCTAAGGTCCTTCACATGTAAAAAGGGACCCACATGTAGATAAGTTTGCCATGTAAGATATGTTTATTTTAAAGCAAGTTTGTCTTGTAATAACCTCCTAGCCCTATATAAAGGAGGCCTGGTAGTAGTTGTAAGATCATCTTAGAATTATCCTACAATCATCTTGTAAACTATCTTTTGTGATATATTACATATGAGTTCTTTCTAAATTTCCCTCTTGTTCTTTCTTTCGAATGGATGGAAAGGCCGGTCCATGTATGAAAATAGAGTAAGAATACTCTAAGAAAGTTAGCTTATTGTAGTACGAAAGTTTTCTGAGTTATAACAGTTGGGTTGATTATAGTACAAAAGTTTTCTGAGTTGTGTAGCTTGGCAAGCCGTCCCTTTAGGGTTGTTGAAGCCAGCCCCTATGGTAGGAAAACTTTTGAGACTATAAGCAAATTAACTGTTAGTGCAGCTTGGAAATAGCCAGCCCCTTTTGTAG
>ML282617.1:100457-112589 GCA_005239495.1 Nicotiana undulata | reverse complement strand
GGAGTACCAACAACATTGATAACATAAGAATAAGAGAAGCAACCTCAACATCAATTGTTCCATAAGAAGGGAAACAATGTAAGTACTGCTAACTTCTAAGAGTAGAGTATCTTTGGAAGCTCGTTCATTGCATTATGTACAATCGGGGTCGTGAAAAATAAGGAAAGGGACAGCCTCACATACCTTGTATATACTGCCCCAACCTCAAGCTACGCAAATGTCACAACTCCTTAATCTACAATAAGAGAAACGACATTATCGTTATCGTTTAAGCGTCATAACTATTATGTATTGACCAAAACCTATTTTACGATGAAACGGACAAAACCTCCCCTGTATATATGACTTCACACAAGTCAAAACAATCACCAAACATCCCAAACATCAATAATAATCAGATTGAGCCTCCCAAAACAGTCCACACACAACTTAATCACTTCATACATACGATGACCGCCGCAGTCGTGACAAACGACCCGGAAATGTTACGACGAACGACCAGCTCACAACCCTACATCTATATGATGTTTCTCCACACCATTCCTCCTACAAAACTCCACAAAACAATAGGAAAACACGCAGCCCAACCGCAACACAAAACAGTCCGCTACAAGTCAAATAACTCGAACTCCTGGCTTCCGATCACCGTCCTGTGAGTTCTAACTATTAGGAAACACATTTATCAACCTTCCTTGATATTTAAACACTTAAATACAGATATTAGACGTTTCTTAACTATGAAGTACCTTCCAAAACTCTAACTACAAAGGAAAAGGAGAGGCGGTATAATGACACTTACGTCGTAGGGATCGTTTTGATGTTATTGCTTCTCGATTTCATGCCCCGGATGATATTCTTCTTTAAAACCCTAGAAGATAGCTTGAGGTTATGTTTATGGGTGTTATCTGGTCGTTTTATGCTTAAATATGAAGAGAAAGCCGACCTAAGAAATATATATATCTATTTTGGAAAAAGTCAAAGAGGTGCTAGCTTGGTACCCTAGGATTGGTCCATCTTCCGACTCTTATATATTTTTGTCCCGATGTCGTATCAAAGAACGGTTAAGAGCGTTGGAAACTACATTCCAATACCTTCAATTGGTATATAATATTTTCCAATATGACCTCATATACCACATGAAATGTATTTCTCAAAAAGTTCTAGTGATCCACCTATTTGTCACTTATGATGTTTGCGCAGTCTCGCAAAACTGCAAATATCTCTCTACTCCTACGTCGTATCGATGAACGGTTTAATGCATTTGAAACTAGACTCATAGATATTAAATTTTGTTGGTAGATCATCCAATAATTCAAGTATATTTGGAGAAAATCCCAGTTACATTTGACCTAATTTTCAGTACATTATGAGTGACTTCAAAATATAGAACACAACTATCATACGATAAACATTAAATCATAGCATAACCTCCTTATCATGTAATGAACCATAGTCTCTACCTAAAGTACACGTTATAACATTCCAAACTCGTCGACTTTCGACGAAACTTATTTTCTTCAATTGGTTTAGCTTCTAAGCTTTCCTTACCAAACAGTGATTCATATATGGTGTTACCACAATTAAATCAATCCACAATTTCTTTTCATCATTTTCCACACACGGCCTTTAGCAATTAGATACATTCCCACATTAGGGTACGTTAACATTCTTTCATTTAGTAGCACATACTCCCACATCGACATATTTGAACGTTTAACAAGCCTTAGACATGATAGGATAAGCACAGAGAATCACCCTTCACAATCTCATTTATCATGGTAATCAACTAAGAAAATCAGGAAATGAAATCTTACACCTCAACAAAACCGGACAATCAATTCACATATGCTCAAGCAAGAGATTCTTACCGTGTCCTCGGACACCAACAAGGTGACTCTAAAAAGATTAAAGTTTGCCCTACATACCTCGAATCGAAATTTCCCTTTAGTTTTTATCACAAATCACCGAACCGTCTAACACCGTCTATCTATTCCACAATGAGACATATTTCACTTAGAAATTTGGAACCATGAACATAACTCAGCTCATTTAGGCATTTAATCAAACACTATGTGGTACCTTTGATTAATTAATCCCCTTTTTAATGGAAAATTGCTCTACCTTACACCCTCTTGCTATATTGGATTAGATCATGAACATGCATGCAAGGTCTTAGCATTTATCTTCAAGGATCAATTTATGTGTTCTACCCCTTTTTAGTTAAAACTTGATAATGAAAAAGGAAATGGGGTGGGGACTTACCTCTTAGAGTGAAGAAGATGAAGACTACTCGATAATTTTCGGGCCTGAGTGATATTTGAAGAATCAATTTGGGGAAGATGAGGACTTCTCTCTCTAGAACCCACTCTCACTTCTCTCTATTTTGTTCAGATGCATGATAAAAATGAAGGGGAGGAGTGTTTTATTAAACTGGGGATTGGGTGCAAAATTAGAAATTAAAAAGCCCCGAAGTAGTAAATGCGGTCAGGAATGCGATCGCATTCCTACTATGCGGTCCGCATTCCTGTCGCATAGTTGGCCCTCAAATGGGCCAAAATGGGAACCGAACTGCCCTGGTATGCGACCATTATGCGGTTCGCATACACGTTATGTGATCGCATAGTGCGTCGCATAACTCCCTCTACAAGAATCAAGGGGCTAGAATGCAACAACTATGTGGCCCGCATTATTGAAATTTGATCGCATCTTGGGCCGCATAGCTATCCTCAAATTGGACAGCAGGCTGTCCAGGTATGCGACCACTATGCGGTCCGCATACGTGATCTGCGATTGCATAGTGGACCGCAGATCTGCGCAATTCTTGAAAATTTTATCTTTTAAGTCCTGGGGTACTTTTTTACTCAAAAAGGTCTATTTTTATGAATTTCTACAGTTATAACAACACAGGGACCTATTCGGGCATTATTTTAGACATGAAATTTTACGGGTCTTTACCTCCTCCCCCACTGAAAATCATTCGTCCTCGAATGAGGATCGGGGGAATCATTTTGACAACACAATATGCAAACCCCTAATTTTCACTAACTCCGATATTTTCTGAAAATTTTGCTAGAGTTTCCTTTGTAATTAGGCATATCTAACTGTCAGAGAGCCCCCGAAACACATTGTTAACCAATTTCACACATTTTCAATTACACCAACAACTTGCACATAATTCAGTTATCTCATCAAATCATATATAATTCAATTGCTTCAACATGCTTATACATAATTCAGTTAACATCACAACTTGCATATCATTTAACTATCACATTAATTGCACATAATTTAGCTTACTTCAAGGAGTTGCACATTGCCCAAATAATCACAATATGCACAAATATGGCACAACTTGAGAAGTTATAATAGTAGGGCAATTAAGGGGGGAAATGGGGTGCCTTTTCACAAAATTTGACACAACATATAATTGCTTAGAGATGGCATTTCTCACGATCACTACTAGACTTATTCAAACAAACCTCTACGGACTTGCCTATCAAGAATAGCAACCAGAACCTCTTCATATGAAAATTCTTCACTAACCTCAATGGTCTCAACTGGCTTGATGGCGGAAGGATCCCCACTTACCTTCTTCAACATAGACACGTGGAATACCGGGTGCACTAATGACATTTCAGGGGGCAATTCCATCCTATATGCGACTTGCCCTACCCTTTGAGTGATCTAATACGGCATGACATACCTTGGGCTCAATTTCCATTTATTTCCAAACCGCATGACTCCCTTCATGGGAGATACCTTCACGAATACCCAATCGTCTACTTGAAACTCTAAATCTCTACGACGAACAACCACATAGGATTTCTGACGACTCTGAGCAGTTTTCATCCTTTCCTGAATGACTGTAACTTTTTCCATAGCTTGGTGCACAAGATCTGTCCCTATCAATTCTAACCTCAAACCATCCGATCGGAGATCTACATCTCCTTCCGTACAATGCCTCAAATGGGGCCATCTGAATACTAGCATGAAAGTTGTTATTGTAAGCAAATTCTATAAGCGGCAAGTGATCATCCCACCTACCCTTGAAATCCAAAACACAAGCCCGTAACATATCCTCAAGCGTCTGAATAGTCCGCTCCGCTTGACCATCCGTTTGTGGGTGGAAAGTTGTGCCGAGATTTACCTGAGTACCCAAACCTTGCTGAAATTTCCTCCAAAAGTTAGTTGTGCACTGGGCCCCTCGTTATAGAAGCTGGAGTGCCATGGAGTCTGACTATTTCTTTGATATACAACTAAGCGTACTGTTCTGCAGTATCGGTGGACTGGACTGGTAAGAAATGCGCCGACTTCGTGAGTCAATCCACTATTACCCAAATTGAGTCGAACTTGCGTTGAGTGCGGTGTAATCCTACCACAAAGTCCATATTGATCATTTCCCATTTCCACATCGGTATTTCCATAAGCTGCGTCAACCCACCGGGCCTCTGATGCTCGGCCTTCACTTGCTGACAATTCGGACACCTAGCCACAAAGTCTGCCACACCCCTCTTCATACCATTTCACCAATAAATCTCCTTGAGATCGTGATACATTTTCGTAGAACCTGGGTGAATAGAATACCTGGAATTATGAGCCTCTTCCATAACCCACTCTCGGAGATCATCCACATCTGGAACACATAATCTCCCTCGAAACCGCAAGACACCGTCATCATTGCCGGGGCAAAATGCTGAAGTCTTGTGATTCAAAATTGCTTCCCTCAATTGTACCAATGCTGGATCTCTGAATTGCTTTTCCTTGACTTCTGCTACAAGCGAAAACTCTGCTCCATTACGCACCACGACATTCCCCTCATCTAAGGCCGAAAGACAGACCCTCAGACTGGCCAACTGATAAACTTCTCGAACTAAAGGCCTCTGACCGGCTTCAAAATGTGCCAAACTTCTCATGGATTTCCGACTAAGAGCGTCGGCCACCACATTCGCCTTCCCTGGATGGTACAAAATATTCATATCATAGTCCTTGAGTAATTCTAACCACCTCCGCTGCCTTAAGTTCAACTCCTTCTACTTGAATAAATATTGAAGACTCTTGTGGTCTGTGAACACGTCCACATGGAACCCATAAAGATAATGCCGCCAGATTTTCAATGCAAACACAACCGGTGCGAGATCCAAATCATGCGTCGGATAATTCTTCTCGTGATTCTTGAGCTGCCTTGAAGCATACGCTATAACTTTACCACATTCCATCAACACACACCCCAAACCAACCCTCGAAGCATCACAATAAACCACGAATCCCTCTGAACCTTCTGGCAAGGTCAACACTGGCGCCGAAGTCAATGTCGACTTCAATTCCTGAAAACTCTTTTCACAAGCATCGGACCACTGAACCTTAACTGCTTTCTGCGTCATCTTAGTCACTAGGGAGGCGAGAGTAGAGAATCCCTCAATGAACCTCTGATAATACGCAGCTAGGCCCAAGAAACTGTGCATCTCTGTCGGGGTCGTTGGTCTAGGCCAATCCTTCACCGCTGCGATTTTTTGGGGATCAACCTGAATCCCGTCCCTGGAAACAACATCGCCCAAAAAGGTGACTGATTCTAGCCAAAACTCACATTTTGAAAACATTGCATACAACTGGTGTTGATGAAGAGTCTGCAGAACTTCCCTGAGGTGATTATCATGAGCTTCCCGACTCCGTGAATAAACAAGGATATCGTCAATGAAGACAATCACAAAGGAGTCAAGAAACGGTTTGAAAACCCGATTCATAAGATCCATAAAAGTTGTTAGGGCGTTGGTTAGCCCAAAAGACATTACCAGAATTTCAAAGTGCCCATAACGAGTCCTGAAGGCGGTCTTAGGAATATCTTGCTCCCTGATATTTAGCTGGTGATACCCGGACCGTAAATCAATCTTGGAGAAAAACCTAGCATCTTGCAATTGGTCGAACAAATCATCTATCTGAGGCAATGGATATTTGTTTTTGATGGTGACCTTGTTGAGCTGCCGATAACCAATACACATCCGAAGCGATCCATCCTTCTTTCTGACAAAAAGAACTGGTACGCCCCAAGGCGACACACTTGGCCGAATGAAAGCCTTTTCTAATAGATATTTCAATTGTTCTTTTAGCTCTCTCAATTCTGTTGGCGCCATCCTGTAAGGTGGAATAGATATTGGCTACGTATCTTGCAATACATCAATCCCAAAATCGATCTCTCTATCTGGCGGAATCCCAGGAAACTCATCCGGAAATACTTCAAGAAATTCATTCACAACCGGCACGGACTCGGGAGCAGGCACCTCTGAAGTGGTGTCCGCAACCCGGACCAAATGATAGATGCACCCCTTCCTGATCATCTTGGAGGCCTTAAGATAGGAAATAAACTTGCCCCTCGGCACAACATCATTCCCTTTCCATTCAATAACGGGTTCATTAGGAAACTCGAGCATCATAATTCTGGTTCGGCAGTCGAGTTTAGCAAAGCACGAGTAGAGCCAATCCATTCCCATGATTACATCAAAATCCACCATTCCTAGCTCAATAAGATCGGTCGTGGTATCTCGACCACACATCGTGACAACACAATTCCTATAGACTCGCGCGGCCGTGATAGAATTACCAACCGGAGTTGACACAGAGAACGGCTCATGAAGTTGTTCGGGTTCTATCCCAAAACGTGAAGCAATAAATGGAGTAACATATGACAATGAAGACTCGGGATCAATAAGAGCATAAACATCACGTGTTTGAACAGTCAGAATACCTGTGACAACATCTGGAGAAGCCTCTGCACTCTAGTGACCACTCAAAGCATAGAATCGATTGGGTCCCCGTTGACCTTGTGCTCTACCCTTAGTTGCATCGCGCCCTGCCGGAGCTGGAGAGCGTGCCAAAGACATAGCGGCTGAAGAACTGGATGGCTGAGCAGTACCCCTACATATGCCCTAACTGGGTGCACGACAGTCTCTCTGAACATGGCCTCTCTCTCCGCATCTATAGCACACCGGTATATCCAAGTAACAAGGCTCAGAATGAAACCTCCCACACTTAGGGCATGGGGACCTCCGCTACTGGTGGAACCTCCCACCTGAACGACCGGGCTGATGGAACCTCCTGCTGTCTGAACCTGGCCCAAAGCGACCTCTCTGCTGATAACTGTGCCCTGATAGCGGTGCGCTGGCTGAGGACTGGGCATAGGACTGAGATGGCCGAGATGACCCTCTCCTAAGGGCTGATCTCACACCACCAACCGAACTTCCAGGGTTGCCCGCTGACCGGGACCTACTACTGCTCTCTCTCTCCATTCTTATCTTCAATTTCCGAGCCTCTGTAACCTGGGAAAATCCCACAATCTTCCCATAGTTCATATCTGAGTCCAAAGCAGCTGTAGTAGCCTCATTGATAACCACGGGACCAAGGCCCTGAACAAGTCGACGAACTCTAGCCTCCATAGTCGGCATCATATGGATAGCATACTTGGACAAGCGCACAAACTCCATATGGTACTCCCACACACTCATGTTTCCCTTCTTAAGGACCTCAAACTCTGCAGCATGGGCTGCCCTAGTCTCGGCAGGCAAGAAATGATCCACAAAAGCATCTACAAACTCATCCCACCTCGCCGGAGGGATCCCCTCTCCACGGGAACTCTCCCATATCTCGAACAATGAATATGCTTCTCCCTTTAGACGATAGGAAGCTAACTCAACTCCCTCTGTCTCAGTAGCCCTCATAACTCGGAGAGTCTTGTACATTTCATCTATAAAATCCTGAGGATTGGCCTCTGGGTCGGTGTCTGTGAACTCTGGAGGGGCTAACCGCAGAAACTAGTTGACTCTGGAACCCGAATAATCCCCTTGCTCGCTAGAGGAAGCAGGGGAAACATGTGATCTTTGGGCCTGGGAGGCCACTAGCTGAGTCAACATCTAAATAGCTCCCATGGGAGGCCACTAGCTGGGTCAGGCAGATTCAGGTTCGGGGAATCATTCTCACCCGCACCGTCAGATAAGGAATTTATGGCCACACTTGGGGTGGCATTGGACTCTAGGCCGAGTCGGGCTCTCTTCTTGGGTGCAATTTACTGAATATTAGGACAATGCACGAGTTAGATAAAGATATTCTCACCTTCCACTTCATCGCACGATACAGAGTAACAATGAAAGGGTATTTTCCTAAATGTCCATGCAGCCCCCTAATTATAGATGTGTTCGACAACACACCGATATGAAGGGCTTTACTAGACACGGCTCCGAGACATCCTAGGACACTTTTAAAACCTTAGGCTCTGATACCAAGTTTTTCACGACACAAAACCGAGGGACGAGACCGGCGCCTAACCGGGTGAACCAAGTCCAGCGGACCTGGATTGCCTTTCCTACCCTGCGTATTTCCCCGTGTTCATAATATACAATATTTCATATGAAGTAGCAATTTAAAATTTAAGCATGAATTTACAACTTAAGTTCCTTTCTTCTTTTAACATTTTAGCAATTTATACTCCCAAAACATACAAATTACATACAACATTTCCGATACGACCCACAATCACGAGTGAATAGAACTATCGCCCAAAATATACATATATACAATCCACATCGTGTCTACGGAGCCTCTAAGAGTACAAGGAGTTTACATAGACTTGCCGGTAACAAAGCCCCGGCTATGCCTTTTACAACATAAGCAAAAGAGAAAGATGTAGTCCACACACGGCCCTGAGAGGAAATGGGGCTCACCAGAACCGCTGAAGAGATGAAGAGGAGGCACTACTAACAGCGGGCTGAGCTACCTGTTATGGAACCACCTACATCCATATAAAAGATGTAGCTCCCCCGGCAAAAGGGACGTTAGTACCGTTGAATAGTACTAGTATGTATGAACAAAGTTTATTCTAACTAAAATCAAATAGTATACAATTAGAAGACAGCCAGGGAAACCACATAGATACCACATAAATGTACAGAAAGTCACAATGAAGGTTTCATAGTTACTCATTTCAGTTACTCATCCGTTCACATTTCACCCTTATTACCTCTCCACCCTTATTACTTCGTGTTGCGGCGCGCAACTTGATCCCACCGTACATTCACATCTCACCCTTATTACCTCCCCACTCTTATTACTTCGTGTTGCGGCATGCAACCCGATCCCACCGTACAATCACATCTCACCCTTATTACCTCTCCACCCTTATTACTTCGTGTTGCGGCGCGCAACTTGATCCCACCGTACATTCACATCTCACCCTTATTACCTCTCCACCCTTATTACTTCGTGTTTCGGCGTGCAACCCGATCCCACCGTACAATCACATCTCACCCTTATTACCTCCCCACTCTTATTACTTCGTGTTGCGGCATGCAACCCGATCCCACCGTACAATCACATTTGATAGCAACAACAACCAATTAATTAAATCGCAGGGATTTTCATCATCAAGAACATAAGTTCATATCAACCAATAACTATGTGAAATCAAGGCACAATGATCCTTACCAAACAATGATTCATATATGGTGTTACCACAATTATATAACTCAATTAAATCAATCCACAATTTCTTTTCATCATTTGCCACACACGGCCTTTAGCAATTAGATACATTCCCACATTAGGGTACGTTAACATTCTTTCATTTAGTAGCACATACTCTAACATCGACATATTCAAACGTTTAACAAGCCTTACACATGATAGGATAAGAACAGAGAATCACCCTTCACAATCTCATTTATCATGGTAATCAACTAAGAAAATCGGGAAATGAAATCTTACACCTCAACACAGTCGGACAATCAATTCACATATGCTCAAGCAAGAGATTCTTACCGTGTCCTCGGACAGCAACAAGGTGACTCCACAAAGATTGAAGTTTGCCATACATACCTCGAATCGGAATTTCCCTTGAGTTTTTATCACAAATCATCGGACCGTCTAGCACCGTCAATCTACTCCACAATGTAATATATTTCACTTAGAAATTTGGAACCATGAACATAACTCAGCTCATTTAGGCATTTAATCAAACATTATGTGGTCCCTTTGATTAATTAATCCCCTTTTTAGTGAAAAATTGCTCTACCTTACACCCTCTTGCTATATTAGAATAGATCATGAACATGTATGCAAGGTATTAGCTTTTATATTCAAGGATCAATTTATGTGTCCTACCCCTTTTTAGTTAAAACCTGATAATGAAAAAGGAAATGGGGTGGGGACTTACCTCTTAGAGTGAAGAAGATGAAGACTACTCGATAATTTCCGGGCCTGAGTGATATTTGAAGAATCAATTTGGGGAAGATAAGGACTTCTCTCTCAAGAACCCACTCTCACTTCTCTCTATTTTGTTCATATGCATGATAAAAATGAAGGGGAGGAGTGTTTTATTAAACTGGGGGTCGGGTGCAAAATTAGAATTAAAAAGCCCCGAAGCAGTAAATGCGGTCAGGAATGCGATCGCATTCCTGCTATACGGTCCGCATTCCTGTCACATAGTTGGCCCTCAAATGGGCGAAAATGGGAACCGGACTGCCCTGGTATGCGACCATTATGCGGTCCGCATACACGTTATGTGATTGCATAGTGCGTCGCATAACTCCCTCTGCAAGAATCAAGGTGCTAGAATGCGACAACTATGTGGCCCGCATTCTTGAAATGTGATCGCATCTTGGGCCGCATAGCTATCCTCAAATTGGACAGCAGGTTGTCCAGGTATGCGACCACTATGCGGTCCACATACCTGATCTGCGATCGCATAGTGGACCGTAGATCTGCGCAATTCTGGAAAAATTTATCTTTTAAGTCCCGGGGTACTCTTTTACTCAAAAAGGTCAGTTTTTAAGAATTTCTACAGTTATAACAACACAGGGACCTATTCGGGCATTATTCTAGATATAAAATTTTACGGGTCTTTACAATTTCTTCTTTACGAACAACACCAGTGCACCCCAAGGCGAGACACTAGGTCTGATGAAACCCTTATCAAGTAAGTCTTGCAATTGTTCTTTCAACTCTTTCAATTTTTGTGGGGCCATTCGGTATGGAGGAATGGAAATGGGTTGAGTGCCCAAATCCACATCAATAAAAAAATCAATATCCCTTTCGGGTGGCATCCCCGACAGGTCTGCAGGAAATACGTCGGGAAACTTACGAACAATAGGAACTGAATCTATAGAAGAAAGGCCAAATACATCGGCAACCCCTAAAGTTGTCCTCACTTTTCACTTACACAGTCTATCTTAAGTCCGTTCCTTTTGAACACTTGAACCATATCTCATATGTCCCATTTAGACACAATAAGCTGACATGGCAAGTCAAGTGTTCCTCACATTTTCCAGGCGCGTGAAATGGCTCAAAAAACAAATTTTGCACCCTTTTTATCCTTTTTTCTTTTTTCTTTCCTTTTCTTCCTCTCTTACCTTGTTCTTCGATGAAAATATGGAATAACCAGCAAGGTGTACCAGCAATTGGTTTCTTCAATAATATATTTTCACTCTCTTTCTCCAACAATTATTCGCCAAGATATAATAATTGTTCTCCTCCAATTACTCCCCAAAAACCTCAAAGGAAATAAAATTATTATAAAGGAGGAAACGCGAGTGAAAGTGAGAGTTCAGGTAATGGGTCAGTTCAAGATTATTGGCATCTTTGTGTATATCAAATAATGTTTGGCCTGGGAAAATCAAGAATGCCAAAAGATTTACTAAAAGTATTACTTAAGCAGCAGTAGTGTTGCAACTTCGTCTTCGAAGCAAATATATTTTTTACAAAATAAGAGCAACAAACCATGGAAACAGGCAAAAGATTATGATCCTCATTTTCTAATTAACGAAGATGCGATTATGGAATCTAATTGGAGTGATACCAGAACTATTGTCATGATTAAAAATATACCCAACAAGAATTAAGAAACTCAAACCCAATATGTTTTCTTCTTTCAAGTTGGCAGAATCCATGGCTGAAAATAGCAGAAAAGTGGCTCGAACTTGATAGAAAATGGATGAAAATGGATGAAAATGGCAGAAAGTGCTTTCTCAGATCAGATCTAGCAAAGCTTTGAGACCACCGGCAATTTCTAGATGTGCTTTCTCATATCAGATTTGGGGAAGAAAATTGAAGGAGGTGGAGAGATTTGCAAAGACAAAGTTGGGGGGGGGGGGG
>ML282617.1:16460-100335 GCA_005239495.1 Nicotiana undulata | reverse complement strand
GATTTGGAAAGAAAAAGGGGGGGGGGGGGGGGTCGTCGGGAAGATGACGGAAGGAGGGGATCATTGGGGAAGATGACAAAGGGGTAGGGGCTGGTTCTTTTTTATTTTATTTTAGTTTATTTAAGTAAAATCCACTTGTCCTTGTCTTATTTGTCAATTTGGCGTGTGAATTACACGCATCTTTTGTGTTTGACTGCCTATTAATTTTGTGTCTAAATGGAACATATGAGATATGGTTGAAGTGTTCAAACGGAACGGACTTAATATAGAGTGTGTAAGTGAAAAGTGAGGACAACTTTAAGGGGCTACCGATGTATTTCCTCAGCATCAGAGTCACGAATATGAGCCAAATAATCCAAACACCCCTTCTCAGCCATGCGGCGAGCCTTGGCATAAAAAATCACCCGACTGGGAGAATGACCATGAGTCCCTTTCCATTCTAATTGAGGCAACCCCGGCAAAGCTAAAGTAATTGTCTTGGCGTGACAGTCCAAGATGGCATAGTAAGGAGACAACCAATCCATTCCCAAAATAACATCAAAATCGACCATGTCAAGAAGCAAAAGGTCCACAAGATCCTCAATGACTACTATGCACGAACGATACACACGATCTACCACAATAGCATCCCCCATCGGCGTAGACACATAAACAGGAACACTCAAGGAATCGCGGGGCACAACCAAGTACGAGGCAAAATAGGATGACACATAAGAATAAGTAGACCCCGGATCAAACAAAACTGAGGCATTTCTATTGCAAACTAAAATGATACCTGTAATAAAAGCATCGGAGGACTCCACCACCCTGAACCACATCTCTGGGCAGACCTCTGATGGGTGAACCTCCACCTCTAGCGGGCTGGCCTCCACCTCTAGCGGCATGGCCTCCACCTCTAACAACCTGACCTCTACCTCTGGTTGTCTGGCCCCTACCCCTGGCTGGCTAGGCAGGCGGTGCGGAGACTATAGCACGGGATCCCTGATATTGAGAGTTATCCGATGTGCGAGGGAAATATCTAGAAATGTGCCTCGAGTCACCACAAGTATAACAAAATCTCGGCTGCTGAGATTGCTGGCCGGCAAACTGACCCTGTCGACTAGTATAACCAACCTGAACACTCCGGAGAAGAGGTGCACTAATAGGAGCTGATGGTGCACTGTAGACTGGCTGAGCACAAGGAGGAATATAAGAACCACGACCTCCTAAAGTACCATGTGAAGCATGAAGTGCTGAGTGGAACGGCCTGGAAGAATGGCCTCTGCTGAAACTAACTCCACCTCCAGATGAAGCACCACTGAAACCACCGGAATGGCGAGGTCTTTTGTCAGACCCCTGACCTCCCATCCCAAGAACCGACTCTACTCTCCTGGCCACATTAGCTGCATCCTGAAAAGAAATATCAGTACCTGTCTCATTCGCCATCTGTAACCTAATAAGCTGAGCAAGGCCCTCAATAAACTGTTTGACCCTCTCTCTCTCAATGGGCAACAAAAGAAGAGCATGTCTAGCCAACTCCACAAAACGATTCTCATACTGGGTCATGGTCATGCTGCCCTGCTGAAGTCGCTCAAACTGACGACGCTTCTCCTCTCGCGTAGTAACAAGCAAAAACTTCTCCATAAAGAGATGAGAAAATTGATCCCAAGTCAAGGCAGGTGACCCAACCGGTCTAGTCAACAAGTAATCCCTCCACCATTTTTTGGCGAAATCGGTCATCTGAAAGGCAGCGAAATCGACCTCATTGGTCTCTAAGATACCCATATTACGCAGAACCTCATGAAAACTATCCAGATATTCCTAAGGATTCTCTGAAGTCTCACCACTGAAATGAACAGGAAATAACTTAATGAACATGTCCAACCTCCACAAAGCATCGGTGGACATAGTTTCCCCATCAACAGGCGGCACTGCTGCAACTGAATGATTTACCCCAACTAGATTGGTTGTTAGGGTCTGAACCTGAGGAGTAGTCTAAACCGTAGTGTGGGTAGTAGGAGTCAAGACCTCTCCTCCAGCCTGAGATACGGTTGCTGCAACAAGGAATGTGCCAGTCTGGGCTACACTCTCCATAACGCCCACTAAATGGACCAAAGTGTCCTGAAGTACCGGGGTAGCAATAAACCGCTCTGGGACCTGAGTTGGTCCCACTGGAATGGTCTAAGCTGGAACCCCGTCATTAATCTCGATCTGGGGTTCCACAGCTGAGGCTGTTTTCTGAGCAATGGGATGAGTCCTGCCCCTGCCTTGGCCTCTGGCACGGCCTCGGCCTCTGCCCCTAGTAGGAGATGTTGCTGCAGGAGGACCGGAGTGTTGGTCAGCAGAAGAGGAAGCACATGTTCTCGCCATCTGCGAAAGAATAGAAGAATTCAATTAGTATTTGAGATAACAAGAATCGCACGAGAGAATAGAAATAAAAATGGAGTTGTTTCCTAACTCGATAGCCTCTGAGAGATAATTACAGACGTCTCCGTATCGATCTTTCAGACTCTAACAAGTTTGTTCGTAAATTGTGAGACCTAAGCAACCTAGTGCTCTGATACGAACTTGTCACGACCCAAATTCCCAACCTTAGGGATCGTGATGGCACTTAACACCACACTTGTTAGGCAATCCTATTTTAGAACTCGATTAGCTATTTTCCTTTGAATGCTTACTTAAACAAAATAATACAATTTAAAATAAACTAACTCTAATAATTTCTAACGAATAACTTCATAAATAAAATAATGAACGAATAACTAAGCCGAACCACGAACTAAATATATAACTATAAGACTACCTCAGAGTCTGGTGTCACAATTCACGAACTACTAAAAATACTACAAATAATAGGCTGAAAGAAATAATATAACTATGTTGGAAATAATAAAAACAGTGTTTATAGAACTAAGAGAAGACTCCAGAAATTTTGAGGACGCCGGCAGATCTACCTCGTGTCTCCGCGTGATGAATGCGGGCTACTAAAAATCTCATAACGCTGGCTGGTACCTGGATCTGCACAAAATAGTGCAGAGTGGAGTATTAGTACAACCGACCCCATGTACTGAGTAAGTGTCGAGCCTAACCTTGACGAAGTAGTGACGAGGCTAAGACAAGACACCACATAAACATGGATATTTATATAATCTTATTAGCAGGAATAACAACAATTAAGAGATTTAAAAGAGATAGCAATTAATGGGAAGGGAGCATGCGATGGAAAATTTCTAACATAATAAACGAGGAAATAATAAGGCAAACACAGATAGTGAGCAACATTAATTTCAGCAATTAAAATAGAAAGAAACTTGCACGGCATCACCCTTCGTGTTTTTACTCTCGGCCTCACCATATGCATCAATATAAATGTAAATGTGCACGTCATCACATTTCGTACTTTACTCTCTTCCTCACCATATGTATTAATATGAATGTAAATGTACACGACATCACCCTTTGTACTTTATCACTCTTCCTCACCATATACATAAATGTAAATATAAATATAAATGTGCACGACATCACCCTTCGTGCTTTACTCGCTTCCTTACCATATGCATTAATATGAATGTAAATGTGCACGGCATCACCCTTCGTGCTTTATCACTCTTCCTCACATATGCATAAATGTAAATATAAATGTAAATGTGCAGGACATCACCCTTCATGCTTTATCACTCTTCCTCACCATATGCATGAGTATGAATTATAAGTATGAATGCAAATGTGCAAGGCATCACACTTCGTGCTTTATCACTCTTCCTCACCATATGCATGAGTATGAATTATAAGTATGAATGCAAATGTGCAAGGCATCACACTTCGTGCTTTATCACTCTTCCTCACCATATGCATGAGTATGAATTATAAGTATGAATGCAAATGTGCAAGGCATCACACTTCGTGCTTTATCACTCTTCCTCACCATATGCATGAGTATGAATTATAAGTATGAATGCAAATGTGCAAGGCATCTCACTTCGTGCTTTATCGCTCTTCCTCACCATATGCATAAATATAACAACCATATCCCGACAAGAGAATCAACAATAGACATAAATACATCCCGGCTAGGGAATCAACTATAACCAATCTAGTTCCAACAGTTAACTTCACAAAAATACTCTCAATTTGAGCCAAGGCTTAACAACGGTCAATTACCAAGAATTCATCATAAGTCTAGTTCAACATGGATAGTCAACAGTTTAAGCGTAGATACTACATAACAAGAGTCAGAAAAATCACAGTGTAAGACTCACGGGCATGATTGACACCAACATATAGATACTCGTCACCACACCTATACGTCGTACTCAACACTAACATGTAGCAAATATAACAACAACACATATTCCCTCAAGCTAAGGTTAGGCTAAATACTTACCTCAATTCCGCAGGTCACTCACTACTCAATTATAGATTTTCCTTTCGAATTCACCCCCAACACACTCGAATCTAGTCATAATTAGCTTAATACCATTAATTAATGCTAAAGGAAGAGCCCAAATTCGATCGTGACTTTCCTTGTCAAAAGCTTGTATTGAGGAGTCATTCAAGCCTTGATTGAGCTTATTTATGGATATAGAATATTTGTTGGCGAAGGCTTCCTTGATTGACAATCTGAACTCTTTTGATTGAGGTCGAATAAACGTGGAGCAATGAAGTCCCTTTTTATTGTCCATTACTGTAGCAATCATATCTTTGGACAGCATCTCATTCTTTCCTTTTTGCTAGCTTCGAATTCCGCAATCCTACAAACTAAAATAAGATGGTATTGTCATCATTGAATCTTTGAAACTTAACAATGAGTTTCTGGTTTCTCAATTCCTTGTCGAAACCGGAATATCCAGCTATCTCTTCTAAGGTGGGAGTAAGCTCGAAATCAGAGAAGCGGAAGACATTGTGAATGGGATCCCAAGAGGTCACTAGTGCCTCAATCAAATCGCCATGTGGTTTAACTGTCATAATATGTGTGAGGGCGCCCTGAATCCTGAACTAGAGATTTCGGGTTCTGGTAAGAGCTATCACATCTCCTTTTTATGAGGAAAGGAGTTTTTCCAATTCAAGTGACATTATTGAAATGTGATTGATTTATTTTATTTTTTAAAGAGTTACCACTCAAAATTATTTAGTCACGGTGTTCTGACTCACCATTTATTTTAAAATTCCAAACCAAGGAAAATTGACTCTCCTTAAAGTTTGCAAAATACAAAAGATTCGGTTAAAGAATTCAGTTAACCCGGGAAAAGGTATTAGGCATTCCAAGATTTCGCAGTTTTAGAGTGGTATTACAATCCTAACTTGGCTTAGATTATCTATTATTATGTACTTTAGAACCTATGTGAGCTTTAACCTTTTACCTCTTTTAATTACTTGATTATGTCGTTATGGAATTATCTTGAAATGAACCGTGTGTGTGAGTAGGGCTGCTTATCGGGAGGATCGGGATGTTATTTACTCTTAAAGAATCGGCTTATCGGTTATTGGCTTTTAAATGTATTAATCCGCTAGTCATCCGATATGATATCAGACGGATTGATATCGGTTTAGCTATTATCAGGCGGTTATCGAGCGATTATGGGGCACCCAATAATTAAACCTCTTTGGACTAACTACTTTTATTATGAGACCGAACTAAAATTAAATAAAAAGGCTACCGGAAGCACCAAGTATAATGGTACTGTTCAACTAGCTAGTTTCTTGGTCTTGTTAACAGAATGACAGAATCACGATTCATAAAAGTTGTGTAGAACCTCGTGAATGTTTTAGTTAACGAAGTATAATGTTACACAGATATTTCGAATGAACAAGCAGACTAATCAACTGCAATCTAAATGATATAACTGTTAACGAAGAGTGTTGAACCTTGTGAATGCTCAAAGAAGATAATTACAGTAAAATCACATTAGTTTTTTGTCTTAAGTGAGAATACATCAAAGTGTTAATTAGCATGAAACTAGAGAGTAACATGCTGAACCCCAAAAAGGAAATAGAGCATTTGAGTGGCTTTAACTAAGCACTGTCCAAAGTAGTCATAAAGCAAATCATAAAGACAGCATAAGGATAAAGTAAATCGTGGTTACAGCTTCCTTTCACATGTATAATGCATTGAGGCTCAGATATTCATTTTTCCATTGATCCCTTCAATAACAGAGAAAGAATATACATAGTAACATATGAAGAAGAAAAAGAGGAAAAAAAAGAAAAAAAAGAAAAAATATAACGGATTATTCGTTAAGAAAATTGAATAATTCAGACCCAAACCGATAAGCCGTTAATAAAAAAAATTCAATTTGTTTCCCATCCATTAAACTGTTAACCCGATACCAATAAGCCATTAAGCCACTTTTGCGGTTCAGTTTTCGGTTTTGGTTCGGTTTTGAGCACTCCTATGTGTGAGTCTGTTTTGTTCAGGTATCAAAATTATGTCATGTGTACGTTTACACAATTAATAGCATGTATTAATCAAGATATTTTGGCAAAAGTCGTGCATACTCCTACCTTGATTTAATTTGAAATTATAATTATGTTACGCGAACGTATACATATAATCACAATAATAAATTAAAAGACGTGCTTAACGCAAACTACGCATGTCTATATATTATCTAAACTAATTTGGGACTCATGTGAAGCATAAGTGAGAAGTAAACATTATGAGCATGAGGAAATAATTTTAATGGTTCGAACTTAAACCGAGATTAAAACAAAGGTCATATATCTTATTATTAGGAGGCTAAAGGGCAAAAGCTTTATTATTAGCCTAAATTAAGCTTATGAGTTGGTTAGTTAAATGGGTGGTTATAATAACTGATTAACATAACTAGATCAGAACATTATACAAATGAATTTTCTCGTATTTCTTCCTCAAATTTCCAAATCTATTTAAATGTTGCTCGGCACATTACTACTTGAAAGGGATATTTCTTCAACTTCAATTCAACCTGAAAATCTCAACTCTAACTCTATTTTAAATGATCAACCCTTGTAATATGAAATGCTTCCATGATTACTAAAGTATGAACACTTATGTTCAGATTTATACTAGTTTTATATACGAAAATTCCAATTTTAATTCTAACTCGTAAATAAACACAGAAGAAACAATTTATCAAACACATAACTAACTAACTACTTCAAGGAACATTTATCGAACATATAGTTATCCTATGATTGCAAGTCTGATGATATTATACCATTCAAGTAACTGTTACATCGAAGGAGAGTAAAATCGGTACCTTAACAGCAATAAAGCAAAACAAGAAGAAAATAAGTCTCTGATTTTGAGAAGCACAGCTAGAAATAAGAGTCAGCTACAGTTTGATAAAACAGCAACACAGATCAACTAAACAGCTGTAAACCCCAGAATAAGCCTCGATTTCAACCAGAAGTTAAGGAAGAGAACCAACAGAATCTTAGAAACAGTTTCTGAAACCTTTTTTTTGTTTTTCAGATCTAATATTCAATTTGAACACCAGAGTTTTTGTTATCGGCTTTTCTTTCAGAGGAGGGTGAGAGAATGAGAGTGAAAAATCTGTATTGTGGTGTCCGAGTGAGGGAATATCTCTGAAAAAATACAGAATGAATGTCCTCCTATGCGTGAGTGAATGGGTTGTAATATAGAATATTCTTACCGTTTTACAGTTGTCCATTATGTTACCTCTCTTTCATTCTAGCGCTTTTACTTTCTGTATTTTAACCGTTAAGTCCTTTTTTACCTAATTTTACCGTTTCATTGGTCTTTAGTCCTTTCGCTTCCCTTCTCTAACCTTCCCAATCATTTAACAAAAAGATTCTCCTAAGTTTTCATATTTCCTTAACCCCTCAAGTCCTAGTTAATATCTTCTTTTGTTTAACCTTTCCTTTTACCTCATTATTTACTGTCTCTAACCAAAATTACTGTTTTCTTTCTCTTAACGGCATTAAACTAAATTAACTAAGCTTACACTAACACAAGGCTAACAAACACAACTAATCATGAATTAACAGCTAATTAATGTGTTAATTAAACAAATATGCCATTTAAAACCAACACTATCTAAACTTGAGATTCATCAAATAACTACTTAGAAAGTTAAAACAATTGAGTAGTGATTAACTATTAACCTAAGCATACTGTCAAGAAAAATTGAGAATTAACTAATGATTAACAAATTAAACACGGGATCATCACATTTAGGGAATGAAAAGGAAAAGAAAATGATTACCAGTAGAAGACTACTCGCCGGCATTCAAACGGAAACTCTGGCTGGCAAAGGTTATTGATATATGAGTGCTGGCCGGAGTTTAATCAATTTCCCAATGCGATATAATATCAATAGCCTCCACAAGCCGCATAGAAGGAGGAAAATTGAGACTGGAGAAGTCTAGCTAGCCGGTCAACAGATTTTAACCAAATTTTAGTGACCATGAAACGATATGAAACCAACATCAATCGATAGCTCTCAACAAGAGCAATCAGCCTTTTCTTTCCTTCTTCTATCAGAATTTTGCAAAATTAATTATCTTTAAATTTCATTTCCAACTAGATTCGAAATTTGCATGATTAACTTTTTTATCTATTTTTCCTAAAGATTGCCTAATGAACTAATTAACTAATTAATTGAACTTAAGAACAAAGGCAAAAGTAACTAATGCAATTTTTTGTGACTTTTTAGATATTTTATACTATGCATTTAACAAATAATGAAATCTTAAAAATGCAATTGAATTGAATAGAAGGAGAAACTTAGAGCGAACGAATAATAGAAAGATATGAATTAGCACAAGAACGTCTTAAACTCTTGATTAGTACGTATACTACATAACAAGCTTTGAAATGTCGGTTCAGATTATTCAGTAACTCATTAATATAAGAAATGATATTGCCACAAGTACTTAATTACCTTTATATTTCATCTACAACAACAACGACGACCCAGTAAAATCTCACATAGTGGGGTCTGGGGAGGATAGTGAGTACGCAACCTTACCCCTACCTCGAGGGGTAGAGAGGCTGTTTCCGAAAGACCCTCAACCCAAGAAACAAAAAAGAGAAGAAAAGAGAAGAAAGGAGACAATATTAGTACCACTGTCATATACCATACAAATAATAACAACGTCATGAAAATCAAAAAATAGGTGCAAAGCAAAAGCGGTAACCATCAAATAAACTCGACTCTAAGACCAACTAGAGAGTATTAGGACACAACATCGTCCCTAGCTCTCACAGACAAAAACCCTACCAAACTAGTCTAACAAAGGAACGAACTAAGGAAAAGCTCGATTACCTCCTAACCTACAACCCTAATACTCGACCTCCACAGCTTTCTATCAAAGGCCATGTCCTCGGAAATCTGAAGCCTCACCATGTCCTGCCTGATCACCTCACTCCAATACTTCTTAGGCCGCCCTCTGCCTCTTCTCGAGCCCTCCATGACCAGCCGCTCACACCTCCTTACCGGAGCCTCTGGGCTTCTCCTCAGAACGTGACCAAACCATCTAAGTCTCGCTTCCCGTATCTTATCGTCAATGGGAGCCACACCCACCTTCTCTCGAATAACAACATTCCTAATCTTATTCATCCTAGTGTGCCCGCACATCCACCTCAACATCCTCATCTCTGCTACTTTCATCTTCTAGATATGTGAGTTCTTAACAGGCCAACACTCATCCCCATATGTCATGGCCGGTCTAACCACAACTCTGTAGAACTTACCTTTGAGTATCGGTGGTACTTTCTTGTCACACAAGACTCCAGATGCTAACCTCCACTTCATCCACCCAACGCCAATCCGGTGTGTGACATCCTCGTCAATCTCCCCTCCCCCTTGGATAACCGACCCAAGGTACTTGAAATTGCCTCTACTCGGGATGACCTATGCTTCAAGCCTCACATCCACGTCCATTTCCCTCGACTCAGCGCTGAATTTGCACTCCAAGTACCACAAGTTAAAATATTTGCCCTCCACAAATCGCATCTTCTTCCTCCCTCTAGAAATATATGTGTGTGGGCAAAATCTCCCATTTATATGAATGGGAGTAGGAATGCATTGGCTCCCATTGACGCTAAAGATGGAAGCAAACGATATTCTTTTGGTAGAAAAATAATTGAACTATATATAGACAAAGGAGTTTGTAGCAGAGTAGCTGTTAGTTAAAAAAAAAAACTTGAACCATCTGAAACTTGTCTATCAAATGTAGTTCCTACCATGTCTTCCATATACATTTCATAGGCAGACGCGGGAGGAACTTTTAGATGTATTATATGATCACACAACTGTCTGTTGACTCCTGCTTTTGCGACTGAGTAGTCGTGAATATTAACGGGAAAATGTATATATGTTCAAAGGAAACATTCTTTTCTAGCTTAATGAATGTTAACCGATGAATTAATATTACAGGAAAATTATGTCTAATTTCAATTCCTTCATGAATTCTTTGGCTCGAATGACCAATATATCCATTGACTATTTATTTTTAGTTTTTGTTCTGAGTAAAATAGTGGTGGATCGGACACGAGGATTATATAGACCTCTTTTAATTTATTAACGATATCTACAGGTAAATACATGAAGGTGGGGACATAAAGCCACCTCTAGAGTATATATTACAATAAATACTCTTTATGATATACTAATGTGTCTTCACAATTAGATCAAATTTCAGAAATCTAAATCTAAGACGACATCAGTTGCATTTTAACGAGATAAAAGGCCACCTCTATAATACTCCATGGGAGGTCATTAAGGCTTTCCTTCCATCCGTTCAAGTTTTGGTGAATAAAATTATCTTATATTTATATTGATAGGAGGTAGCAGGTATCCCGTGAAATTAATCAAGGTGCGAATAACTGACACAAATGCCACGATAACGAGGCATTTGGAGTCCTTGTGCATGCTTAGCTAGTGAATTCAGTAATACTTTGTTAGTTATCTATGGCAACGTTGAATTAGAGCCCGCTTGGTTGAGTCAAGAATTATGTCTTTCAGTCCAATGAAATGCCAAGCTTATTTTGAAGTAGCTAGTCGAATAATGTCGACATGCTTAATTTAAAAAATCTTATTGAAATATATGATAAACATTGTTAATTAGTATTTGGTATGGAAGAAAATGTTTCTTAGAAGCATCATTTCAATGGCTATCCTTTTATTTTTCTTTGTCTGATGGGATACGATGCGATCATAATTCCATTGACAAATTAAAATTTTAGCAAGATTTAATTATATTCTTGGTAATAAATAAAATACAAATATAAGATAATATTCAGTAAAATATCTGCTCAACTAACCATATGTAATATGTAGCTTCCTACCTTAATAGCAACCACTCAAGAAAATAATTTTTTTTAAAAGAAATATTCTTGTGTCAACGTCAAAGCTTATTAGTTAGTGGTATCAATGATACTCTACCATGCATGTATGTATCAATGATACTCTACCATCCATATGATGAATGTGTAGATCCTAATATGTTTGTCACATCTTGATTCTCGTGTCTGTCACGTGTTTGCTATTTTTTTACCAATGCAGATAATTCTATCATTTTCTGAATAATTTTCAGGATCAATCCTGGAAGTGAAAGATTTCTTGGCAGGAAACGACGTATATGCGGTACCATCACTTCTGAATCTAAAGTGGTGGATGTCTATTCAATTTAGTTCTTGAGACGCATGGTGAACTTGATTAATATGATGTTCGCGTGGTTAGTGAAATCTTTCTTTGATAGCCGTCACTCACGAGCCAGTTAGGATAGAATATCTTATATACATAGGAGTCGATATTCAAGACAGAATAAACAATCAAGACATAATGGAGTGAACCAATCTCAGTCAGTGAAACTCACAACAATCTAATAGAATAAGGAGCCAGCAAGGCCATCTCATACCGGTTCTTCAAAGAAGAGGAAGACGGTTACCGGCGAAAAAGGGATTAACCGGAAGAAGGCCGGAGCAGTTTCCAAACAAATTTTTTCGGTACTCGCCACTGTGAGACCCATCTAATAAAAAGAAATTTAAAAAAAAGAAAGAAAATAATGACAACAAGTTGCAATGAAGTGGGAAGCTGAAACCAAATAAAATGTTTGGCAAATTGCATATACAAGCATTTTGATTGGTTGAAAGTTTGGCAAGTTTTGCTATAAATAACTGATAATAGGCTAGATTCATGTAGTTTAGCGACTCTTTATACCTCAACTTTACTATGCTTCACTGTTCTAGGAAGGTTAAATGACGATAAAATGGCTCTAATTGTGAATTTTATATTTTGCAGGAGCAAGTTGTACTTATGAGGACCTAGGACGGTGTTTGGAGCTAAATTAACGCAACAAAGGACCCTCGGAGTTGAATGCATGTGAAAGACGGAAGAGAAAAAAAGGAAAACAGCTGAGCCACACTAGCGTGGGCCAAGCGCGGCCACGCTAGAGAAAACAAAGTTGGGCAGTGTGAACATCGATTAGCGCGGCCACGCTAGAGAAAACAAAGTTGGGCAGTGTGAACATCGATTAGCGCGGCCGCGCTAGTCCAGGAGCAGCAGGTAGAATCAAGTGTCATTAGCGCGGCCCAAGCGCGGTCACGAGCGCGGCCACGCTAGCCAGCAAAAACGGGACAGTGTACATTGCCATTAGCGCAGTCACGAGCGTGGCCACGCTAGTCCTGTCCAGCACGCGGAAATTTCAGGGGTAAATTTGGAAGCTTGGGGGCAATTCCACTTAACCTATAAAAGGTCCAGTTCGCCCAAAAAGAGAGATATCAAGGTTTTAAGGTTTTGTTCAAGGAAAAGAGAAGCAAAAGGCAATGAGGATAATTCGGCATCGAGTTCTACCTTTCTTCCTTTTGTTTTTATCATTTAAGATGAATTTTGTTGTTGTTATTATGAGCACAATTATGAGTAGCTAAATTATTTAGTCTAAGGTTTTGATGGAACTTGTTGAAGGATGAACTTCTTGTTGTATTAATATAGTTTGCCCAGTTTAATCTCTATTTGTTCAACTACGTTCTTGTTGTGGTTGATTGAAGGGCCCTCAATTAGCTGTGCCTATTTTGTATGTATTACTCGGGAAAGAGTGCATATTTAAGTAATTGTTGAACAACACTACTCCCAAAGTATATGAGGAATCAATAACTGAGGGTTTAAAGGTAGGATTAGGGATAACGAAACCTTGGGTGCAATCTAAATGAGCTATAATAAAATCCAGCTAGCGTAACTCAGGAGAGTGCGTCTAGTAAATTATCGTAATTACTCGGGAGAGATTTACGGTAGTAAGAGTGCTCATGATCGATAGAGGCAATTAGGCAAAACTATATGAAACATAACAGGAAGGGATTCCATGGGAAATCACAACCTTAGATCCTTCTCTTATTTGTTTACAACTCCAGCATAGTTATCTCTTAGTTTAGTTAATTTTATTCAATTATAGTTAGTAAAAATATCACCAATTGATTATTCAAAACATCTGGGAAGTTGATTACGGAGAATTCAGTGAGTCTAATAAAAGTGATTGATAGGTTAATTCCCTGTGAGATTCGACTCTGGCTAAATACTCAGATTATATTTGCAACGTCCGCTTAGTCCTTTTTATAAGGCATAGTTGGGCGTGATCAAATTTTGACGTCGTTGCCGGGGAGTTAATGGTGTTATCAATTACAGTTGGAAGAAATACAAAGATTCTTAGTGTAGTCAATTCTCTTCATTTTCAATCCATACATTGAAATTTTTACGTTTGCTAACTTGGTCGTACAAGTGCATGCCTAGAAACTCATCGAGAACTGGTGAAGTGTTTGAAGCATTATCAGATCCCGAGAAAGTTTTCAAGGCCTTGAATCGGGCCTACCGGAAAAGCAAACAACAACAAGAAACTGAACAACTTGAACCAGACATGGAAGAGCTGGTGAACAACAGGAACAATAATGCGGACAATGTGGAGGACCCAGCTGCGCAAATAGTGGTGCATCTTGTGCCAGAGGCTCCTTTATATGACTGGGCACAACCCACGACGGAAAATTTGGCCACAACGATAGTAGTCCCACCGATACAGGCTGAATCTTTGCAGATCACAAACAACATGTTGCACTTGGTGCAAAACAAAGGACTATTTTCGGGGTCATGCATTGAAGATCCCCAACAACATTTGAAGAATTTTCTGTCAATATGTAAAATTCAAAGGCAGCCAAACGTGACTCAGGAAGCAATAAAGCTGTTGTTATTTCCATTCTCAGTGACAGGAGCAACTCAGACTTGGCTAAATTCACTCCCTATCAATTCCATCACAACATGGGAGGAATTAGTCAAGCAATTTGTGAACAAGTTTCATCCACCCAACAAGACTGCTCAGCAAATTGACAAAATTTGGAGCTTCAGACAGAAACCAACATAAACATTGCAAGAAACATGGGAAAGATTCAAAGAGATGTTGGTTATATGTCCACACCACGGTATTCAAGAGCATATGTTGGGGCAGCGGTTTTACATGGGTCTGGCGGATAGCGTGAAGGCTAATGATGATGCTTCAGCTGGTGGAGCATTCTTGAGCAAGTCATGGAGAGAAAGCCAAATCCTACTTGATAAGATGGCACAGAATTCGAGGTGGACAACCAGGAATGCACCCATCACTCCAGTAGTTCATTTAGTGGCCTTAGATCCAGCCAACACTCTTGCTGAAAATATGGCCACCTTAATGACACAAATGAGCATCCTCACCAAAAGGGTGAAAGAGTCAGGGAAGAAGCAGCATGTGCATATTATAGATACAACCAATGGGGGCTTATGCACATTGAATTATTCAGCAACTTGGTAGTCAGTGGAATGCTGAAAGTGATCATCATCACTACCCTGAGAACATGAATTATTTGTCTAATTATGGGGGCCAGAGACACGGTGGTCAGAATTGGGGCCAACAGAATCAGCCTTACAGGCCAATCCAGCCGCAACACAACAATGGAAATATGTGAGCCATGCGACCTCACGGTAATGTCGCGCCCTACCAAAATCCATAGGGGTACAATAATCAAAATCAGCAACATTCTTATCATCCTCCTCAGCAACAACATGGTGGGGGACATGAAGATGGGTTTGCTAGACTCGAGGCAATGATGCAGCAGGTTATTGGGTCAACTGCGAAAATGAGTGAAAGAGTAGATGCACATGTGTCAGCCATAAAGAATATTGAAGTGCAAATGGGCCAGATCTCGATGTCTTTGAATAATCGTCCACATGGGACTTTTCCTGCAGACACTCAAGTAAATCCAAAAGATCAGGGCCCAAAGCAGCTGATGGCAGTAAGTTTACGCAATGGCAGAGACCTAGACTTGGAGCAAGAAAGGGCCCGAGAAAGAAGACAGGCTGAGACACTTGTACCAATACCGATTGAAATAGATGATTCAGCAAAACTGACCGAGGTGACAGTGCAGCCTGCCCTGGAAGAAACCAACACACAGATCGAGGCTAAGAAAGAAGCTGAGACAGCCCAGGAACCGGTAGTAGAGGTAGTGTCTGACAAAGAGAAAGCTCAAATCACTGGGAAGAAAAAACCTCCAGCACCATTCCCCCAGAGGCTGGCCAAGTACCAAAAAGATGAGCAGTACAAGAAATTCTTGGAGATGTTGAAACAAATTCAGGTAAATATCCCTTTGATCGATTTTTTGAAGGAGATGCCTGGTTATGCAAAAATAATGAAGGACTTGATGTCCCGAAAATTCGACTTCCAAGACTTGGCCACAGTGACTCTAACTCAGACCTGCAGTGTTGTTGTGACTAGACCAATTGCTGAGAAGTTGTCTGATCCAGGGAGTTTTACAATTCCCTGCACTATTGGTAACTTTGCCTTTGCCAAGGCACTATGTGATTTGGGGGTCAGCATTAATCTTATGCCTCTGGATATCTATAAGAGGTTGGGGATTGGAAGGGCTAGACCGACGTCTATGTTGTTGCAGTTGGCTGATAGAACCGTGAAAAGGCCCTCAGGTATTCTGGATGACGTGTTGGTGCAGGTAAGGAAATTTGTGTTCCCTACAGATTTTGTGATTCTGGATTGTAGAGTCGATGAATAAATTCCCATAATTTTGGGAAGGTCGTTCTTGTCCACGGGACGAGCTCTCATTGATTGCGAAACTGGGGAACTCAAGATGAGGTTGAACGATGAGGAAATAACATTCAAAGTGCAAAAATCTATGAGGTGACCAAGTGAATTCGCCAATTGTTCTTTAATTGATGCCGTGGATGTAATCCTGGAAAAGGATGATGAGACCTTGACTATTAAGGATCCTCTTGCTACATGTCTGATGAATTTAGATGAGGTGAATGGGGAAGAATTGGCGGAATGGGTGCTGGCTCTTGAGGGCAAAGGTTTTTGGAAGAGACCACTCGAAATTGAGCCCTTGCACTTAGAGAAAAGGGAAACTCCTCCAGCCAAGCCATCCATAGAAGAACCACAAAAGCTGGAGTTGAAGCCACTACCCGACCATCTCAGGTATGCGTTCCTAGAACCTAACTCCACATTACCTATTATTATCTCATCTAGTTTGTTAGATGTCCAGGCACAACAACTTTTGCAGGTACTCACAGAGTGTAAGACTGCCATTAGGTGGACCATGTCAGACATTAAGGTGATCAAACCGGCATATTGTATGCATAAAATTCTGCTGGAAGTGGGGCACAAACCTTCCAGGGAATACCAAAGAAGGTTGAACCCCGATATGAAGGAAGTGGTGAAGAAGGAGATCATTAAGTGGTTAGATGCGGGAATCATTCTCCCCATCTCAGACAGCGAGTGGGTTAGCCCGGTGCAATTTGTCTCTAAAAAGGGTGGTATGACGGTGGTGAGAAATGATAACAATGAGCTGATTTCTACAAGAACCGTCAGAGGCTGGAGAATTTGCATGGACTATAGGAAATTAAATCTGGCCACCCGAAAAGACCACTTCCCACTTCCCTTCATTGATCAGATGCTTGACAGACTGGTAGGGAGGTCTCACTTCTGTTTTCTGGATGGGTACTCAGGGTACAACCAAATCTTCATTGCACCAGAGGATAGAGAAAAGACCTCGTTCAGATGTCCATATAGGATTTTTGCCTTCCGGAGGATGCCCTTTGGCATATGCAATGCACCTGCCACATTCCAAAGGTGCATGATGGCCATATTCACTGACATGGTCGAAGATATAATGGAGGTGTTCATGGATGATTTCTCAGTGGTGGGAAACTCATTCAATGAGTGCCTTGCAAATCTGACCCGAGTGTTAAAGAGGTGTATCGAGACTAACCTTGTACTTAATTAGGAAAAGTGCCATTTTATGGTACAAGAGGGTATAGTCTTGGGACACCTGGTATCAAGAAAGGGAATCGAGGTGGATCGGGCTAAAGTTGATGTTATAGCAAAGCTTCCACCTCCCACATCAATCAAAGCAATCAGGAGCTTCCTCGGGCATGCTGGTTTCTACCGGGGATGCATCAAAGACTTTTCAAAAATTGCCAACCCTCTGTGTAAGTTGTTAGAAAAAGATCACCCTTTCTTGTTTTCTGATGATTGCAGGGTAGCATTTGAGGAGTTGAAAAAGGGGCTAGTCACAACTCCCATCATTGTTGCCCCCGACTGGGAGCAACCATTCAAGCTCATGTGTGACGCCAGTGACTATGTTGTGGGAGTAGTGCTAGGATAGCGGAAAGACAAGATAATGCACCCAATTTACTACGCAAGTAGGACGTTGAGTGGACCCCAGTTGAACTACACTATAACTGAAAAGGAGATGCTTGATGTGGTGTTGGTATTTGACAAGTTCAAATCATACTTGATTGGCTCCAAGGTAATCGTATATACCGATCATGCTTCCACCAGGTACCAGATTGAAAAGAAGGAGTCCAAACCACGCTTGATTCGTTGGGTGATGCTACTGCAAGAGTTCGACTTGTCAATGCGTGACCGTAAGGGCACGGAGAACCAAGTCGCGGATCATCTATCGCGACTTAAAGGATCTAAAAATGTAGTTGAGGCAGAGGATATTCTGGAAATCTTTCTAGACGAGCAACTACTCGCCACAAGCCTTGAGGAAGTGCCATGGTATGCAGACATTGCAAAGTACCTGGCAACTAGTATAGTTCCTTATGACCTTTCCTGTGCAAAAGAAAAAGTTTTACCGTGACTGCCGCATGTACTACTGGGATGAACCTTATCTGTTTAGAATTTATATTGAAAATATGATCCGTAGGTGCGTCCCCGAGATAGAACAATCTTCTGTTTTGCAGGCATGTCATGCATCGGCATATAGCGGGCATTTTGGAGGAGTCAGGACGGCAGCAAAAGTTCTAGAAGCCATGTTCTACTGGCCAACTGTGTTCAAGGATGAACATCAATAGGTGAAGGGTTGTGATGAATGTTAGCGAACCGGGATTTCCCGTCTCCATGAGATGCCCATGAACCCAATTTAAGAGGTTGAAGTGTTCGATGTATGGGGGATAGACTTTATGGGCCCCTTCGTCAGCTCCTACGGCAATAAGTATATACTTGTTGTTGTAGATTACGTATCCAAATGGGTGGAATCTGCAGCACTCCCCACCAATGATGCAAGGGTGGTGGTGGGGTTTTTGAAGAAGAATATATTAACCCGTTTTGGGATCCCGAGAGCCATTATCAGTGACGGAGGCACTCACTTCTGCAATCGTGCCTTCGAGAAATTGCTAGCAAAGTACGATATGCGCCACAAGGTGGAAACCCCTTACCATCCTCAGACCAGTGGAAAGGTTGAAGTGTCGAATAGAGAAATCAAGAGTGTGCTGACTAAGACTGTGAACGCCATACGAACTGATTGGGCGAAAAAGCTAGATGATGCACTATGAGCCTACAGAACCGCTTTCAAAACACCAAATTGTATGTCACCGTACAAGTTGGTGTTCGGGAAGGCCTATCATTTTCCAGTAGAACTAGAACATAGAGCTTGGTGGGCATTGAAACAACTAAATCAGGACGTTGAGGCTGTGGGCACAAATAGAGTCACAGAATTGCATGAGCTAGATGAATTCAGATATCTTGCTTTCGAGAGAACGAGGTTGTACAAGGAAAGAATGAAGAGGTTACACGATAAGAACATTGTTGAGCAAAACTTCAAACGCGGAGATATGGTGTTGCTTTATAACTCAAGACTAAGGTTATTTCCGGGTAAACTCAAGTCCCAATGGTCTGGACCATTTTGTGTGGTCGAAGTGCTTCCCTCAGGTACCATAGAGATTGCTTCAGAAAACGATTCCCACACATTCAGAGTTAATGGGCACAGATTGAAACCGTATGTGGGCATGGATGAAACCAAGGAAGTGTCCGTGATACATATGACTGAAACTCAGAGGTCGAGCGAGCCTTAAATGCGCTCATCTGCGTCGTACCGTGAATTTAAATCAGGCGCTGCATGGGAGGCAACCCATTGACTTGTTGTAATTGTCGTGCCAAGACATTAACTAAGGCGTTGGTTGGGAGGAAACCCAACGTGTAGTGTTTTTAGTACTAACACATGCAGGTGTGCTTAGGCGAGGGAGGAATACAGCCACACTGAGGGAAAATATAGATAAAGGTGCAATATTTCGAGGCCTGGGGGTAGCGCGGCTGCGCTAGTGGCCGCGCAAATCACAGTGCATTCTGCCTGGGGGTAGCGCGGCCGCGCTAGTGGCCACGCTAATTGGATTCCATTTTGCCTCGTCTCAACGATACTAGCGCGGGCGCGCTACGACTATGCTAGTGGCCGCGCATATCGCCCAGCAGTCTGCCTAACTAGCGCGGCCACGCTTTCACCGCGCTACGACCGCGCTAGTGAGGTCGCTGGACAGGTTTGTTTTCGTTAAGTGTAAAAAAAAACTTTTATTTTGATTTTAATTTGTCTCTTATTTCTTACCCCCCCCCCCAACCCTAACCCCCTTTCTCCTATTCCTCATACAACACTTATCCTCTACAACCCTTAATCTTCCACCCTCTCACCATACACATCTCTCGCTCCCTAATTCACTCTCCACCCTCATTCCCCCAAATTCACTACTAATTACACCCCCCACACACTTTCTCAACTCTCACAATCTTCTCAAACCACATGTATGTGTTCTCTTTACCAATTTTTGTAAGTTTTCTTTTTAATTTTTTGTTAGGTAGTAGCTTTTCTTCTCTTTTCGTAGAAGTAACTTGTAGTGTATACGTAGTGCGTGTGGGTGATGGTATTTGTGGAGTTGTTTTCTCTTGACTTAGTTGGGTAAATTTGGAGCAATTGTGGTGGAATTTGGGTTACAATTTGATTAATTGGGGGCTCCGGTGAATAATGCCCACCAAGTGTTTGTTAAAATGCCATAGTGAGTATCAATGATAATGGTGACCAATTGTAAGGGTGAATTCTGAGTAACCACGGTTGGGTCACTTCTTTTGTACTGCGCTAATGATGTTCCTTATTGTAGGTACAATGGCACCCTCCAGAAAGTGCAAAGCCACCGCTCCTTCATCCAGCAGACAAGCGGAATCATATAGAGCACGAGCGTCAACTGATGCTCGTCTTTTTGATAGAAACAAACTCGTATCCGCTATGTCTAAGGACCGGTTTGCTGAGAAGGAATCAAAGGTGCCAATACCAAAACGTGGCATGGATACAGCGTCCCTCCGGCTTGGCTGTCCAAGGATTTACAATGAACTGATCAGACGTCGGTTGAATGTTTTCTTTGAAGAGACGGACGAGGCCAATGCTATGGTGGTGAGAGAATTTTATGCAAACATTTCAGAGCACAGGAATGATGTGGTCACCATGCGGAAGAGGCCTGTGGACGCCTTTGTGGAAGCCATTAAGAGATCCTACCAGCTGCCAGGTCCCGTGGCGGAGATGGACGAGGGCTATGAGACGTATGGTAGACGCTTCACTCAGTGGGAGACGTTCCTCCCAATTATTTGTGCCCCTGGAAAGGAGGTTAAGTGGTATAAATACGGGGGAAATTCCACTAGCCGGCACTCACATTTGAAGCGAAGTGTTGGCTATATTTGATCAACAACCGCCTGATCCCGTCCCACAACACCTTAGAGGTGAATGCTCCACGTGCCTGTTTGATCAGGTATTTCATGACGGGCCACGACTTTGACGTGGCCAAGCTCATGCACGAGGAGATGTTTGTTCGCTGTCCAGTTAAGAGGTATGGATTCTTCTTCCCCTCTCTTGTCACTAGATTATGCAGTGTAGCCCGGGTGCCGGAAAATTTGGCGGTAGATGGAAAAGTGTCGACAGAGGCCGCCTTTCGAGCAGAAAAGGTAACTACTGGGAAGGATGTTGTGGCGACTGGTGGTACTGATGGGGAGGATGAGTCTGAGGAAGAGGAGGACGAGCAGGTAGAAGTGGGAGAGGAGTTGTCCGCTCAAGAGCATGTTGCCGACGTAGCAGGGCCGTCTAGGGTCAGTCGGGGTCAGAGGTTGGACAATCTGGAAAGGAGCTGGCAGGGTTCTATACCTCGGTCGTTGACTTAGGAACGCGTGTTGATGCAGTGTCCACCCAACAGGTTAAATCGGAAAAGAAAATTATGGGTTGGCTGAGAGCTTTGGGTCGTGCATGTAACCTGGACCCGGGGACAGTCTCCGACCAAGATTGATCCTTCACGGAAGTTCCTTTACCTCACTTTGCTTTATTTTGATTGCCATGAGGACATGTCTTCCTTTTATGTGTAGGGTGGGGGATTTCTTCATATGTAGGAACGTAATAGTTATATGCTTTCTTTTTTTTTCGTTTGGGTTTTGTTTCCTTTTGGTTGTTATTTTAAGTAGCAGTTTAATTATGTAAGTTGACTTTTCCCGACGACGGATCTCATTTGACGGGGTTCTTGAGGGTCTAAGTTGACAAAAAAAAACCCAGAAATATGGTGGACTCTTCCTGACGACGTATCTCCTAGACAATTTTCTTGAGGGAAGTAAATCTAAAGAAAATACCAAAACGATTTTCTGTTGTAGGTAGTGTAGTAACTCCCCCTTTGTTTTTCTTTGGGCCGCGGTTCTTTTCCAAGGGTTTTGCTTGAACCGGGTGTAGTGAGTTTTTGTTTATTTTTTTTAATTTTTATTAGGTACTTATGGGCGATGAGCTGAGATAGGAAGATAACCCCTTAGTGTTGTTACACCTGAACACAGTAGACACTAGAGTGTGACGCTTAATCTCAGTTGTTGATTCTTGTTAGAGTGCCTTAAATTGTATGTTTGTATTTAACTTGAGTAATCAAATGAGAGTGTCTTGATAAGCCAATCTGGAGTGAGTCATGTGCCATGTGTGTGTGAGTTGTATTGTATTGTATTGTATTCTATGCTCTGCATTCGGTGCCTAGAACTTGCCCCGTGTGTTTGCAAAGCGAAATAGTAGCTTTATTCAGTCTTAGAAGTGATAGAGGAATTTCTTTGTTAATCCAGATATATAAAGTATACCCACCTAAATGTGATCTATCGTAGTTAACCCCGTTGAGCCAATAAGCTTGTTTCTTTGGCAACCACATTACAAACCTTACCCAACTATTTGAACGGCCATATGTTTGAACCCTTTTACCTCCCATGAGCACTTGAATTGTTAGGAAATATGTAAAAGTTAAAGTGTGGGGTGGTTGGTTTGGTTTTTGAGTGGAACTAATGAAATAAGGAAAAAGGTGCAGTGTTCTGAAAAAATGAAAGAATAAACGCCACTTGAGGAAAAAAAGGAAGAAAAAAAAAGAGAAAAGAATAAATAAATGTAGTTCTTGATAAGTGGTGACGTGATACAATTGCACCTAAGGGAGTTGGGGTATTATAACTAGAAGTGGGGTGGAATGTCTGGTATGACATAAATATGGTTTTGAAGGCGAAAGTAATTGTATTAAAAGTGCTTAGGAAGGTTAGTCACTATACCCAAATATATCCTACCCGTCCCTTAGCCTACATTACAACCACATGAAGTCCTAATTGATGTAAGACTGAATGGGCTCAATTAGTAGAGTAGTACACTATGGGAAAGCCTATGGTGCATCTTTGTGGCATATGAATGTTCTTTCTGAGAGTGAGTGAATTCTGTCTATCTGAGTTCCTAATTGTTCTTAATGTTATTACTTGTGGAACTACTCTCTTGTGTGATGTGAGGGAACTTGATTCATGAAGGAAATGTAAGTCTTGACCTCTATATAGAGTAAATTGAGGAAGTATGAATATTGCACGACACGTGAGAGCCGACTCTTGAGGCATAGATGTACACTACAAGGCGCAACTCTTGTGATATGTTCTTGGTGTGACACTCTAAGGATATGCTTAGTGAAGGAACCTTTGTAGAGTATGGTGGATTGCTCAAGGACTAGCAATGATTTAAGTGTGGGGTGTTGATAATAGGCTAGATTCATGTAGTTTAGTGACTCTTTATACCCCAACTTTACTATGCTTCACTGTTCTAGGAAGGTTAAATGACGATAAAATGGCTCTAACTATGAATTTTATGTTTTGCAGGAGCAAGTTGCCTTATGAGGACCTAGGACGGTGTTTGGAGCTAAATTAATGCAAGAAAGTCCCCTTGGAGTTTAATGCATGTGAAAGATGGAAGAGAAAAAGAGGAAAATAGTTGAGCCACTCTAGCGTGGGCCAAGCGCGGCCACGCTAGAGCAAACAAAGCTGGGCAGTGTGAACATCGATTAGCGCGGCCCACAGCGCAGTCTTAGCGCGACCGTAATAGTCAAGGAGCAGCAGTCAGAATCAAGTGTCATTAGCGCGGTCCAAGTGCGGTCACGAGCACGGCCGCGTTAGCCCAACATAAATGGGACAGTGTACATTGCCATTAGCGCGGCCGCGCTAGTCCTGTCCATCATGCGGAAATTTCAGGGGTGAATTTGGAATCTTGGGGGTAATTCCACTTAAGCTATAAAAGCTCCAGTTCGCCCAAAAAGAGAGATATCAAGGTTTTAAGGTCTTGTTCAAGGAAAAGGGAGGCAAAAGGCAAGGAGGATAATTCGGCATCGAGTTCTACCTTTCTTCCTTTTGTTTTTATCATTCAAGATGAATTTTGTTGTCGTTATTATGAGTAGCTAAATTATTTAGTCTAAGGTTTTGATAGAACCTTTTGAAGGATGAACTTCTTGTTGTGTTAATATAGTTTGCCCAGTTTAGTCTCTATTTGTTCAACTACGTTCTTGTTGTGGTTGATTGAAGGGCCCTCACTTAGATGTGCCTATTTTGTATGTATTACTTGAGAGATAGTGCATATTTAGGTAATTGTTGAACAATACCACTCCCAAAGTATATGAGGAATCAATAACTGAGGGTTTAAAGGTAGGATTAGGGATAACGAAACCTTGGGTGCGATCTAAATGAGCTGTAATAAAAGCTAGCTAGCGTAACTTGGGTGAGTGCATCCAGTAAATTGTCGTAATTACTCGGGATAGATTTACGGTAGTAAGAGTGCTCATGATCGATAGAGACGATTAGGCAAAACTATATGAAACATAACAGGAAGGGATTCCATCAATAGGGGAAATCACAACCTTAGATCCTTCTCTTATTTGTTTACAACTCCGACATAGTTACCTCCTAGTTTAGTTAAATTTATTCAATTATAGTTAGTAAAAATATCACCAATTGATTATTCAAAACATCTAGGAAGTTGATTACGGAGAATTCAGTGAGTCTAACAAAAGTGATTGATAGGTTAATTCCATGTGGGATTCGACTCTGGTTAAATACTCAGATTATATTTGCAATGTCCGCTTAGTCCTTTTTATAAGGAATAGTTGGGCGTGATCAATAACAGGCTTCGTTACCCATTTTAAACACACAAAAAACAATAGAGAATGAGAAAATAGATTGGGAGCAATATTGTGGTGAGATATTTAATATAAAGAGTGTTATGTTTTTGA
Source organism: Nicotiana undulata (assembly GCA_005239495.1). Lineage (NCBI taxonomy): Eukaryota > Viridiplantae > Streptophyta > Magnoliopsida > Solanales > Solanaceae > Nicotiana > Nicotiana undulata. Next base: position 75,532 of record ML282617.1, on the reverse strand, counting down.
GTCGTACTAATCGTTTGACACTACAAAGTTGTAATATTATAGTGGTATTATATTACTCCTCTCGAGTATTATATTTACCCTGATAAACCATTTGGTGTCATTATTACTCTCTTGTGTTTTTATCATGTATCGTGGATATTATTCTTGGGAGGAATATTAGTTTTCTCCAACAACGTGGTATCAAAGTCATGGCGAATAATGATCCGCTGTCTTTTCACTACCCCCGTCTCACAAAAAAAAATATGAGATGGTGTCTACGTATGAAAGCCATTCTTGGCTCCTAGGATGTGTGGGTAATCATAGATAGAGGGTATGCAAAACCCGATAATAAGGAAGCTCTGCCTCAAAATGAAAAAGGTGTCTTGGCAAAGACAAGGAACAAGGAACAACAAGCCCTCACGCTCATCCACCAATGTTTGGATGATGTCATGTTTGAGAAAGTGGCAGATGCTACCACCTCAAAAGAAGCTTGGGAGATTTTACAAAATTCTCTCCAAGGAGTTGACAAGGTGAGGAAGGTAAAACTTCAAACTCTAAGGGATGATTTTGAAGTTTTAAATAAAAGAATCTGAATGCAATTCGGATTATTGTTCAAAAGTGAAGGTTGTTGTAAATCAACTACGAAGATACGGGGAGGACATAGAAGATGTCTGTGTGGTAGAAAAGATCCTTCGCACTTTTACACCTAAATTTAATTATGTAGTGTGTGCTATTGAGGAGTCTCAAGATTTAGACTCTATAATGGAAGAGCAATTGGAGGGCTCTTTACAGGCCCACGAAGAAAAGATCAAAAGGAGACAAGAAGTGCCATTGGAGCAACTTCTTAAAACTCAGGCATCCTTCAAAGATTATGGAGGTGAAAAGAGCTATCGAGGGAATGGACGGAGGTGAGGTCGTGGCAGTCATGGGATATGAATAAGTAACGGTAACAACTTCAACAATGAAGTTAAAATCCACCAAACATTCATAGGTCGTGGTCGTCGACATAGAGGAGGAAGAGGATGTGGCTACATGACAAATCAAAAATTGAGTGTTAACATTGTCATGAATTTGGCCATTACTCTTGGGAATGTCGTAGCAATTTGAAGAAAAAGCTACCTTATTGACGACAAGAAAGAAAATGATGAGTCAACGTTGTTGCTGAAACTCAAGGAAGAAGACAAGGATGATTGTAGCTCGTGGTATTTGGAAAATAGAGCAAGCAATCATAGGTTTGGATGCAAAGAGAAGTTTGTGGAGATCAATAAAACGGTGAAAGGTAATGTGTCCTTTGGAGACACCTCAAAGATTCAAATTGAATGGATAGGTACAATGTGGATCACCTGTAAAAATGGTGGTCATAACTTAATTAAAGATATTTATTATGTGACAAAATTAAAAAATAATATTCTATGTTTGGGCCAACTTATTGAAAAGGGGTATGATATCCACATGAAAAATATGCATCTTTGGCTAAGATATTCAGGTGGAATTCTAATTGCTAAAGTGCATATGGAAAAGAATAAATTATTTTCTCTGAATCTTAAGATAATTGATGCAAAGTGTTTGAAGGCTAATATGCAAGATGAATCATGGTGTTGGCACATGCGATTTGGGCACTTGAATTTTGAAGAGCTCAGATCAATGGGAGAAAAGAACATGTTGTATGGGATGCCATCAATCAACCATCCCAATCAATTGCGTGAAGCTTGTCATCTTGAAAAACATGCAAGGAGTAGTTTTCTGAAGGAGTCCATGTCAAGAACAACCAAGTCACTTCAACTTGTTCACACTGATGTGTGTGGGCCAATTATCCACCTTCCTTCGGTAAAAGTAAATACTTTCTGCTCTTCATTGATGACTTTAGCAGAAAGACTTGGATTACTTCTTAAACCAAAAATCTAAAGCTTTTGCTGCTTTTAAAAATTTTAAAGAACTTGTGGAGAAATAAAGTGGCTTTGAAATAAAAGTTTTAAGATCCGATAGAGGATGCAAATTCACTTCAAAAGTTTAATAACGTATGTCAGTCTCATAGAATTCACTTCCCTCTAACGGTACCTTATTCACCCAACAAAATAGAGTTGTAGAGAGAAAGAATCGAACGGTTATTAATATGTATAGATGTATGTTGTCACGACCCAAATCCTAATGTAGGTCGTGATGGCGCCCAACACCGATGTCAGGCAAGCCAACGTCGTTCATCTAGTGAGTCTAGTTTATTTTTATGAAAACCTTTCCATCATTTCAAACATATTTTAGTCACTACGCATGGAATGCAATAAATAGTAAGGGCATTTTAATTGCGAATATCAAGATGTCAACTTTAATTAACTACATGTCCAAAAGAATAGTCTACCAATGTGTGTGTGCCAGGAACTGGTGTCACAAGTTTACAGGCATCTAGTTTAAGAAATCAAAAGAATACATCCATCCTACTGTCTGAGAGGATATAGACAGAATAACAAAAGGGGAAGACTCCAACGTGCTGCTGAACGACACCAAGAGAAAGCAGCTCACCGTGGAATCTCTGATCTCGAGGAGTCAAGAACGGGCTCCGGGCTGATAACCAGATGCACCTGCCTCCGAACCTGTACAATTAAGTACATAAGCATAGCATGAGTACATAAACATTATGTTCCCAGTAAGTATACATTCTAATCTCAAAAAAGTAGTAACGAGAGGTAGACTTGACACTTACTAGGGCCAAAGCAGCATATTTAGAAGTAAGGCTAAGCATGAATAGAAATTATGAACAAATAGTAAAGACAAGAAATGCCAAGTCTACTCACAAGTATATTTATGTGTCAAACTCCTATCATATATGTTGCTAATTCATTTCCCAGGGCATCTAACAGTTTAACAATCATAGAAAATATCAAGCAGGTAGTATGCGCATGAAGTGACGAGGACATACGACGCTATCCAACAAAATAATAAAATGTGGACTACCGAAGAGTCGAATGACGTGAACCGTATATGCATCTATTAACCTGCCAAGGTGAACGACCCGCTCTCATGAGAGTTGTAGAAGAAATCACCCTACTTGGGGAACATAATTGCAAAGCGGTTTCACATAAGCCTAACACATTTCCTTAATCCATTTCCTTTCAAATTAAATATTTACTTGAATCCTTTAAGTCCGTAAGTTATCGATATAAACTTCCATTCAAAGAAATCAACATATGTAATAGTCACTACGCACGGACCCTCGTCACCTAGTACGTACCTAGTCTCCCACAATTTATTTCCCTAATCAATTATTTCACCTAGGGGAAAGTTCCTTCTTACTAGGTTAGAAAGGAGACTTACCTCGTTTGAAGCCTACTCCACGATTCAAGAATGCGCCTGAATCTCAAAATTTGTCGCCCAACAAGTCGAAACTAACCAACCATTACATAAATTAATCAATCTATGTTCAAAAGTGTACAATTTCCTATTTAGATGGTTACCCAACCTAGTTTTTGTAAGATCTAAAATCCACCCCCAGGCCCACACGCTCGGATTCCAAAAACCTTTAAGAAAGTTGTTACCCATAACCTAAGGATCAATAGTGTATGATTTTTACTAGATTCCATAACAAATTTCTTGGTCAAAATCCTATTTTATCAAAACCCTAGGTTTTGTGTGTTAATCTACCCAAAAACTAAGTAATAACTCACACTAAGTAGGAAATACATTACCTCAAGGTGCTAAGTTAAAATCCCTCCTTTGGAAGCTTCTAAATCGCCCAAGGATGAAATAAATGGCCTCAAATATGTCTAAGTCCTGTTTTTAAAAGGACCTCACAACCTCCAGTACTTTTGCACCAGCGACGAATATACCGCACCTACGGTCTCGCTTCTGCGGACCAATGTCCGCATTTGCGGAAACGGAGGGGGCTGGCAGGCATCGCACCTGCGGAAGGGAGCCCGCATCTGCGGAGAGGGGACCGCATCTGCGGATTTTGGGCATCCACACGAGGGTCACACCTGCGAGGCTTCGACCGCATCTGCGGTCTCGCACCTGCGACTGGTCCATCGCAGGTGCGGTCGCACTAGATCTGATGGACCAGCAGCTCTTTTAGAGCTTAAACTTGCCTCTCGCGACGTTCGAATGGCATTTGGGGCCCCCGAGGCCCCCGTCCAACTATACCAACAAGTTCTAATTCATAATACGGACTTGCTCGAACCTTCGGAACGCCCGAAACAACGTTAAATCTAAGAATCATACCCCAAAACCAACTAAATTCAACTTATGAACTTTAAGTTCTTGAATTCACTTTCAACATGCCGAAACGTACCTATACTACTCGGAATGACGCCATATTTTTTGAGCAGGTCATAAATGACATAATGGAACTATTCCCTATCTCAGAATTCCGTTCGGACCGCCGATATCACAAAAACACGTACCAAACCTCAATTTTCCAACTTAAGGAATCATATTCCACTATCTGGCGCTGAAAAGCTCCTGGGCCATCCAAAACCCGTTCCGAACATACGCCCAAGTTCGAAATCATCATACGAACCTATTAGAACCCTCAAATCCTGATTCCGAGGTCGTTTACTAAAAATGTTGACTTAGGTCAAACTTGGCCTTTAAGGCCAACCTTAAGGAACTAAGTGTTCCAAATTCCACCCAAAGTCTCCCGAATTCTGAGCTAACCATCCCCGCAAGTCATAAACCAGTAAAAGCAACTACGGGAAGTCACGTTTAGGGACACAGGGTTCTAGAACGCAAAATGACCGGTCGAGCCGTTACATTCTCCACCTCTTAAAGAAACGTTCGTCCTCGAACGGGTCTAGAATCATACCTGAAGTGCTGAACAAGTGTGGATATCTTCTCCGTATGTTCTCTTCGGACTCTCAAGTCGCCTCCTCGACTAGTTGGCCCCTCTACTAGACCTTTATGGCGGAAACCCTCTTAGACCTCAACTGGCGATCTTGCCTGTCTATGATAGCAACTGGTTCCTTCTCGTGGCCCAACCTCTCGTCTAGCTGAATGGTTTTGAAATCTATCACGTGAGTAGATCAAGATGTCATCGATGAAGAAAATGAAAAAGGAATCAATATAAGGCCTAAACACCCTGTTCATCAAATCCATGAACGCTGCTACGACATTAGTCAAGCCAAAGGACATCACCATGAACTCATAATGACCATATCTGGTACGAAAGGTGGTCTTTGGAACATTCGAGTCCCGAATCCTCAGCTGATGGTATCCCGATCTCAAGTCAATCTTAGAAAACACCCTAGCACCCTACAACTAGTCAAACAAATCATCGATACGTAGCAACGGGTACTTGTTCTTGATGGTGACTTTGTTCAAGTGGCGGTAGTCAATACACATCTTCTTAGTCCCATCCTTCTTCTTCACAAATAGCACTGGAGCACCCCAAGGAGATACATTCGGTCTGATAAACCCCTTAGCTAACAACTCCTCAAGTTGTTCCTTCAATTCTTTTAATTCCTTTGGAGCCATGCGGTATGGTGGGATAGATATAGGCTAGGTGCCTGGAGCTAAGTCAATGCAAAAATCAATATCACGATCTGATGGCATGCTTGGAAGGTCTGAAGGAAACACATCATCAAACTCCCGAGCCACTGACACTGAATCGATCGTCGGGGACTCTGCGATGGTGTCCCACACATAAGCAAGACAAGCCAAACAACCCTTCTCGGCCATACGTCGAGCCTTTAGAAAAGAAACAACCTAACTAGCTGTACTAACTGAGGAACCTTTCCACTCCAATATTGGCAACTCAGGCATGGCTAAGGTAACAGTCTTGGCATGGCAATCTAGGACGACATGATAAGGAGATAACCAATCCATGCCCAGGATGACCTTAAAATCAGTCATATCAAGTAACAAGAGGTCAGCTCTGGTCTCGAACCCACATAATGTGACCACATAGAACCGATAGATCCGGTCCACAACCGTAGAATCGCCCACAGGGTTGGACACATAAATAGGAGTACCCAAGGACTCACGAGGAATATCTGGGAAATGTGCAAACAAGGATGATACATATGAATAGGTAGACCCTGGATCAAATAATACTGAAGCATCCCTACCGCATACCGGAATAATACAAGTGATCACAGCATATGAGGCCACTGCATCTGGTCTGGTCGGGAAAGCAGAGAATCTAGCTGGAGTGCCGGCTGACTGGCCGCCGCCCGACTGAACAGGAGCTAGCCAAGCTCCCCCTGCCTGACCTCCACCTCTAGGACCACCTCTACTAGTCTGCCCTCCACCTGTGGATGGTCGGACCGCCGATGCTGGAACCATAGGTTGATGACCCTGCTGCACTGCCTTTCCCCGAAGTCTGGGACAAAACCTCTTCATGTGACCTGGATCCCCACACTCATAACAATCTCTCGGCACCATACTTTGATGCCCTGAGGAAGAACCCTGAATAGCTGGAGGACGGTATGAACTCTTTGGCATAGCACTGAAATAAGAGTTGGAAGATCCCTGATGACCAGTATACCCGCCGGAGGGACCCTAAATAGCTAGTGGGCGATAATAACTCTCCAGTATCGCACTGAAATAAGGCCTCACTGGAGCACCTCGAGGAGGTGGTGGGGGTGATGAATATGGGGACCTACTGGGCTGGCCCCTACCAAACTGACCTCTGCCCCAAGTCGGGGCACCTCTAAAATCCCCAGAAAAGCGGGCTCTCTTATCCTGATATCCCTTCTCTCTGCTCCTCAAATGATAGCCCTCGATCCTGCGAGCGATCTCCACTACAAGCTGATAAGGAGTCCCAATCTCAACCTCACGGGCTATGTTGGCCCTAATACTAGTGTGCAACCCTGCTACAAACCTCCGCACCCTCTTTGCGTCACTAGGAAGTATCATAAGTGCATGACAAGACAACTCAGAAAACCTAGCCTCGTAGTCGGTCACTGACATCTGACCCTGCTCCATCAACTCAAACTAATACCGCGGCTCTTCCCTCTCAGAGGGTGGGATATACCTGTCCAGGAATAACTGAGCGAACTTCTCTCAGGTGATGGGAGGAGAACCCGCCGGTCTGCCACCATCTATGGTCCCTGCCCTCTAGCTGGAAAGTAGTGAAGTCAACTCCATGAGACTCCAGTATCCTCATGTTGTGCAGTCTGTCCCTGAACCTATCAATAAAGTAATGAGCATCCTCGTGACGCTCGCCTCCGAAGACAGGAGGGTGCAGTCTGGTCCATCTATCTAATAGCTTCTGCGGATCACCGTCCGCAGCTGGTCTGGGCTCAGGTGCTGCTGCTACTGGCTGGGCTCCACCCGCGGGCAGTGTACTCGGAGTCTGATAGACCGCAGCTGCATGTCCTGCGGCCTGGTCAGTCGGGGTCTGTGTGGCCGCGTCTGCTGGAAATAAACCAACCTGGGTCATGGTATCCATGAACCGCATCATACGACCCATAACCTCCTGGAAGCCCGGCGCCGTCATGAAATCCACAAGGGCAAGATCTGTTGCGGGCGCCTCACCCTGCACCTCAATAATAGGATCCCCTGCTGGATCCGCTGGTGGTACAATTGGGGTAGCTCTAGGATGCCCTAGTCCTCTACCTCGGGCCAGTACCCTCCCCCAGCCTTTGCCTCGACCTCTAACAGCGGGGGTAGCAGCCCCTCCCAGGTTTGGAACATTGGTTGTGCGCGTCCTTACCATCTGTGAGAGAATAGAAGAGTAAGATTTAGCATACTATCAATTGCACGATGGAAGATGAATAAAGAGAGATTTCCTAACACCCTATAGCCTCTCTAAGATAAATACAGACGTCTCCGTACCGATCCGCAAGACTCTATTAGGTTTTCCTGAAACTTGTGAGACCTACGTGAACCTAGAACTCTGATACCATGTTGTCACGACCCAAATCCTAATCTAGGTCGCGATGGCGCCCAACACCGATGCCAGGCAAGCCAATGTCGTTCATCTAGTGAGTCTAGTTTATTTTAATGAAAACCTTTCCATCATTTCAAACATATTTTAGTCACTACGAATGCAATAAATAGCAAGGGCATTTAAATTGAGAAGATCAAGATGTCAACTTTAATTAATTACATGTCCAAAAGAATAGTCTACCAATATTTATGTGTCAGGAACTGGTGTCATAAGTTTACATGCATCTAGTAGAAGAAATCAAAAGAGTACATCTATACTACTGTCTGAGGGGATATAGACAGAATAACAAAAGGGGAAGACTCCAGCGTGATGCTGAACGACACCAAGAGAAATCAGCTCACCGTGGAATCTCTGATCTCGAGGAGTCAAGAACGGGCTCCGGACTGATAACCAGATGCACCTGCCTCCGAACCTGTACAATTAAGTACATAAGCGTAGCATGAGTACATAAACATTATGTGCCCAGTAAGTATCCATTCTAATCTCAAAAAATTAGTAAGGAGAGGTAGACTTGACACTTACTAGGGCCAAAGCAGTATATTTAGAAGTAAGGCTAAGCATGAATAGCAATAATGAATAAACTGTAAAGACAAGAAATGCCAAGTCTCCCCACAAGTATATTTATGTGCCAAACTTCTATCATACATGTTACTAATTCATTTCCCAGGGCATATAACAGTTTAACAATCACGGAAAAAATCAAGCAGGTAGCATGCGCATGAAGTGCCGAGGACGTACGACACGGTCAAACAAAATAATAAAATGTGCACTACCGAAGGGTCGAACGACGCGAACCATAGATGCATCTATTAACCTGCCGAGGCGAACGGCCCGCTCCTATGAGAGTAGTAGAAGAAATCACCCCGCTCGCGGAACATAATTGCGAAGCAGTTCCACATAAGCATAACACATTTCCTTAATCCATTTCCTTTCAAATAAAAGATTTACTTGAATCCTTTAAGTCCGTAAGTAATCGATATAAACTTCAATTCAAAGAAATAAACACATGTAATTCAATTAACAATGTTCACAAGGCATGGTGTAAACCTAACTACCCGGAAATAGCAAGAATAGTCACTACGCACGGACTCTCGTCACCTAGTACGTACGTAGTCTCCCATAATTTATTTACTTATCAATTATTTCACCTAGGGGAAAGTTCCCTCTTACGAGGTTAGAAAGGAGACTTACCTCGTTTGAAGCCTACTTCACGATTCAAGAATGCACCCGAATCTCCAAATTTGTCGCCCAACAACTCGAAACTAACCAAACATTACATAAATTAATCAATCTATGTTCAAAAGTTTACAATTTCCTATTTAGATGGTTACCCAACCTAGTCTTTGTAAGATTCCTAAAATCCACCCCCGGGCCCACATGCCCGGATTCCGAAAACCTTTAAGGAAAGTTGTTACCCATAACCTAATGATCAATAATATATGATTTTTACTAGATTCCATAACAAATTTCGTGGTCAAAACCCTAGGTTTTGTGTAAATCCATGATTTTCACTAATTTTTGTGTGTTAATATACCCAAAAACTAAGTAATAACTCACACTAAGTAGGAAATACATTACCTCAAGGTTCTAGGTTGAAATCCCTCCTTTGAAATCTTCTAAATCTCCCAAGGATGAAATAAATGGCCTCAAATATGTCTAAGTCCCGTTTTTTAAAGGACCTCACAGCTTCCAGTACTTTCGCACCTGCGGTCTCGCTTCTGCGGACCAATGTCCGCATTTGCGGAAAGGGAGAGGGCTGTCAGGGATCGCACCTGCGAAAGCGGGCCCGCATCTGCGGCTTCGCTTCTGCGGAGAGGGGGCCGCATATGCGGACTTTGGGCATCCACGTGAGGGTTGCACCTGCGGCTGGTCCATCGCAGGTGCGGTCGCACCAGATCTGATGCACTAACAGCTCTTTTAGAGCTTAAACATGCCTCGCGCGACGTCCGAATGGCATCCGGAGCCCCCGTCCAACTATACCAACAAGTTCTAATTCATAATACGGACTTGATCGAACCTTCAGAATGCTTGAAACGGCGTTAAATGTAAGATTCATACCCCAAAACCAACTACATTCAACTTATGAACTTTAAGTTCTTGAATTCACTTTTGACATGCCGAAACGTACCTATACTACTCTGAATGACGCCACATTTTACGATCAAGTCATAAATGACATAACGGAACTATTCCTGATCTCGAAATTCTGTTCGGATCCCGATATCACAAAAACACGTTCCAAACCTCAATTTTTGAACTTAAAGAATCATATTCCACTATTTGGCGCCGAAGCGCTCCAAGGTCATCCAAAACTCATTCTGAACATTCCCCCAAGTCCGAAATCATCATACGAACCTATTGGAACCCTCAAATCCTGATTCCAAGGTCATTTACTAAAAATGTTGACCGAGGTCAAACTTGGCCTTTAAGGCCAACCTTAAGGAACTAAGTGTTCCAAATTCCACCCAAACTCTCCCGAATCCCGAGCTAACCATCATCGCAAGTCATAAACCAGTAAAAGCAACTATGGAAAGTCTCATTTAGGGGCACATGATTCTAGAACGCAAAACGACCGGTCGAGTCGTTACATATGTTGAAAGCTAATATATTCCCAAGGAATTTTGGGCCGAAGCTGTTTCTTGTGCAATGTATTTTAATAACAAGTCTCCAACAAGAAATTTTAGAGATCAAACCCCTCAAGAAGCATGGAGTGAAAGAAAGCTAAGTGTTTATCATTTGAGAATCTTTGGGAGCATAGCCTATGCTCATGTGCCACAACAAGGGAGAGTGAAGTTTGACGATCGAAGTGCCAAGCATGTGTTTGTTGGCTATGATACGAATTCAAAAGTCTACAAGTCATACAAACCAAGCAGCAGCAAGGTGGTGGTAAGTCGCGATGTTGAATTTGATGAAGAATTGGCATGGAATTGGGAAGCTCGGGGATAAACTTCATATGATTTTCTTCCATACTTTGGTGATGAAGAAGAACCAGACCGTGGAACCTGTGCAGGATACAACTTCACCTCCTTCTTCAACAAATGTTGCATCTCTCTCTTCTCAAGAAAGTTCAAATAAACAGCCGCAAAGGACAAGGAGTATTCAAGAGCTCTATGAGGAAACAAAAGAAGTTACTAATTTTTTTTTTATATTGTCTGTTGGTTGACAGTGAACCAATGAACTTTGATGAAGCTGTTACAGACAAAAGGTGGAGACAAGCCATGGAGAAGGAGATAGAGTCAATAGAGGAGAACTACACTTGGGAGTTAACAACTCTTCCTAAGGTTCATCGAGCAATTAGAGTAAAATGGGTATACAAGACAAAGAAATTTTTTGATAGAGATGTGGAGAGATACGAGGCACGACTTGTGGCCAAAGGCTACAAGCAAAGGCATGGCATTGACTGTGAATAATTCTATGCACCTGTTGCCCGCATGGAAATGATTTTTTTGTTGATCTTTTTGGTGGCGCAAATGAAGTGGAAGATCCATCAACTTGATGTCAAGTCGGCCTTCTTGAAGAAAAAGTCTATGTTGAACAACCATTGGGTTTCATGGTCAAAAACCATGAAGATAAAGTGCTGAAGTTGGACAAAGCTTTATATGGATTGAAGCAAGCCCCACGAGCATGGAATAGGTGCATCGACAAGTATTTTTAATACCATGGGTTTAATCATTGTCTCATGAATATGCTATTTATCTTAAAGTTCATATGGAGATATCTCATTGCTTGTCTTTATGTTGATGATCTTATTTTTATGGGTAATAACCCAGGTTTGTTTGAAGCTTTTAAGAAAGATATGTCCCGTGAGTTCGAGATGACAGACGTAGGGCTCATGTCATACTACCTGGGCCTACACTTGAAGCAGATGGAGGATGGAATTTTTATCTCTCAAGAAAGCTATACAAAAGAGATATTGAAAAAGTTCAACATGCTCGATTGAAACCCCGTGAACACACCGATGTAGACTGGGACAAAATTGTCGAAGATTGACGAAGAAGAAAAGTGAATCCCACATTTTTTAAAAGTTTTGTGGAAAGTTTGAGGTACTTGACTTGTATCAGGCTAGATATGCTCTTTGCAGTTAGAGTAGTAAGTCACTGGAATAATTCTTTGTTACCTAAAAGGTACAATCGATTTTGAGTTATTTTATTCTTCTTCTAACTGTTTCAGCCTTATGGGATATTGTGATAGTGATTATGCGGGAGATATTGATGATAGAAAAGGCACAACTAGTTTTGTATTTTTCTTGGGTGATTGTGTTATTTCCTAAAGTTCAAAAAACAATCAACTGTTACTCTCTCGACTTGTGAAGCTGAATATGTAGCAGTAACATCTTGTACCTATCATGCTATTTGGCTAAGAAGATTGTTGAAGGAGTTCAATTAATCACAAATTGAAGCTACAGAGATTTGTATTGACAACAAATTCGCACAGGCACTTGATAAGAATCCAGTGTATCATGATCGAAGCAAGCATATTGATACAAGGTATCACTTTATTAGAGAATGTATTTCCAAGAAGGAAGTCAAGCTCAAGTATGTGAAATATCATTATCAAGTTGCGGATATTTTTACCAAGCCTCTCAAGTTTGAAGATTTTCAGAGATTGAGATCAAAACTTAGAATGATGAAGAAAAATTAAAATTAAGGGGGAGATTTGTGGGATCCATCTAACAAAAGGAAATAAAAAGAAATAAGGAAAATTGATGATAACAAGTTGTTAATGAAGTGGGCTGCTAAAACAAAAACACAATTGGCAACTTGCAAAGTAAATTGCATATGCAAGCATTTTGATTGGCTAAAAGTTTGGCAGGTTTTGCTATAAATAGCAGGTTTCATTCCTCATTTTAAACACACCATAAATAAGAGAGAAATATTAGAGCTCTGAGAGTAATCTACATACTATTTTATAGTCTGTGAGAAAATAAAGTGCGAGTAATACTGTGGTGAGATATTTAAAATAAAGAGTGTTATTTATTTTGAGTTGTAGTAGTCTTTCGACACTACAAAGTTATAATATTATAATGGTATTATATTACTCTTCTCGGGTATTGTATTTTACCATGTTAATTGATTTGGTATCATTGATATCTCTTGTGTTATTATTATTTATCGTGGATATTATTCCTGGGCGAGATATTATTTTTCACCAGCAACCATCACCTTACAGATGAATCGAGGAGGAACTATTGTATCATGGTAATCGTCGATGACGAAGAGGAGACGAACATACTTACGGAACTTACAAGTCAAACAAGTAGCTGAAGTCTGACTCTGAGTTGACTGGGAGCTGAGAAGAAAGTTGTTGTCCAAAGCTCAAAGCAGTTGGAGAAAGCGTTGGAGGACCAAGATGTTTTCTACTCCGTTAAACTGTCTAAGGTGACCGAAGAAATCTTGGAATCTTAAAGCCTTAATGGTAGAGAAGGAGGAACACGAACAGCATTAGGTAGTGAACTACTCTCCGATTCTTGATAATAACTTGGCGTTGGAGGCTCATGTGAGGGATTTGAAGGATGATTTCAAATGCCTTAAAAAGAACTTGCTCATACCAACGTGCCAAAAGGAACTATTTAAGAATCGAACATAATAGTCTATCAAAATGGCTTAGAGACCTCTCGGTTCATGTGGAGATTTATCAAAATTGGGGGGTCGTGGAGACCCGATTGAACATTCTTCATGAGGTGCATGCCGGACACTTAGACATGACGAATGAGGTCAAAAAGTCGAAGCAATAGCGAAAGAAGACTGACAGATATTGGGGATACCATCTTCTATATGAGTACAAGACAGCTCAGGAGAGCATGATGATCACCTTGAAAACCCGGACAAGGGTGACAGAGAAGAGGGTGCATTTATATGCAGAGACAGATCCAGAATTTGGAGGTTCTGAGTACCATATTGCTTTGATTTGTAGCGTACGGAATATTTCATAAGTGATATATTTATTTACATAAGAGAAGCAATAAATTTATCATTAGATATGTAGAAAAAGAGGAGCCTTGACTCATTATTTTAGTTGATTCATAAAGATAAAAGAGGTCTAGTGGTCGATTCTACCTAAAAACAAATTTTTAGCAATACAACAAAAGGCTCGGTGCCAGGAAGCCGCTTTTAACCAGCACTAGGAAGCAATCATTACTAGGTTGGTATGAGTGTAAGCGTAGCATCCAAAAAAAGTATTAAAAGTGTACCAAAATGGATTCGAACCCACAGTCTTTGGCATATAATTAAATCTCACTCTTTACCACTGGCACCTTGTTCCATTTTAGTACTCCAAGTGGCACAATATTTAACCAATTTCTTTTACATATATACATATACATTATATACACAATATTTAACCGAGGTGTCCGGGTGGCGTGGCACCCTCACCCACCTATATAGATCCGCCTCTGTTTACAAGTCCTACCTGAATAATTCCTGCAACCTCATAGACCACTACTCCCGATCTTGATTCTATGTCATCGGGATCAAGCCGTTTAATGAAACAATATTGCTTTGTCCGCTTGGTTTTCTGTATGCAAGATTTGCTTTTGACTTGAATATTTACTCAAGTTTTCTAGCACTTCTAGAATGAATGTTATGCGTCGAGGCTTTGGTCATACGTAGGGCATGTACTATATGATTTTTATCTTTTTTCTTTTACACGAATAATTTCATATTGAACTAAAATATCAAATATTTAGTAGTTGAAAATATATAGTTTCCTTCTTAAGTCAGTGTAAATATAATAAGGGGACGTAATGAGTTTGATGCATACGAAAATGATGTCTCATTTTTATTTAAGCATAAAAGGATAACATCTCTGAATTATAGTACAAGTAATAGTACGTTAAACATAAGGGGTGATATGGGGCTTTCTACTTCTTACCTATTGGGTAGCTTATCCGAATGGTAATAAGATATTGTTCTATTTTCATTGAATAATATGGCCTATATGATATGAATAGCACATATCATGTCGCGTAAAAGGACGTACTTCTATTTTGGTAATGTGGCTGCCACTAGAAAAATAATACATAGGAAAATTCAACGGGATAACTGATCTAAATTTTAACAATTCGAGCCTTTTTCAGTTTGACAAATGGTTGTTATCATCGCGTTAATACATAATGAAAGTGGTCGTTAATTGACCGTTAGTACATAATAATAGACTTCCTGGTTGGTTCAAACTTGTTCCAAGCAGTTGTTGTTGAGTTTGTGTGTTGACCCGAGAGGTCATTTTGAGTATAAGCCCTTAATTTCATATTTTGGGACCTCCGTTAGCTTGTTTTATGTTTCTTGGTTTGCGTTCATGGTCCGTGTTGCTTTTTGAAAAGCATTTATGTGAAAATTTTGAAGAAACATGATTTTTGGCCTTAAAACAACTTGAGTTGACCACGATCAATATTTTGTGAAAACGACCTCAAATCGGTGTTTTGACGATTCCTCTAGGTCTGTATCATGATTTTGGACTTAGGCGTATGCACGGAATTATAATCGAAGGTCCCTAAATTGATTGGATTGTCGAAAATTAATATTTTGAAAGTTTGAAAATTTCCTAAGTTTGACCGTAAGTTGACTTCATGGCTAACGAGTTCGGATTTTGATGTTGAAACTTGGAGTAGGTCCTATCACTATTTGAAACTTGTCTTCAACATTTGGTGCAATTCAGAATTGATTTGACATGATCCGGACATTTAGATGTGATTCTAGTTGTTCTTGAGTTTTCTTTGAAATTTCATTCGTTTTGGGGGCTGATTTGTAGATTTAGATATTATTTTGGTGATTTGGTTGCGCGAGCTAGTTTGGAGCCTGAGGGTCTCGTGTGAATTTTGGATGTGTTTCGTGTGAGTTTGGTTAGTGTGAAGACTGTTGGCGCAATACCAGTTCTGGTGTCTGCTGCAGAGCTCGCATTTGTGAAGAATTTTACTCATTTGCGAGCATGGGTTGGGCTGGGTGAATCTCGCATTTGCGAGGATTTTGTTCACTTTTGTCAACTGTGGCCTTTCACTTTTGGGAAGGAAGTGTTCGCATTTGCGATCACTGACCACTTGAGTCTATGTCGCATTTGCGAAGCTCCTGACCGCATTTGTGATGGTGGAGTTTTCGAATTTGAGATATCTGTTTTCGCATTTGTGTCTTCTATTATTTTGAGACAGGGTTCGCATTTGCGGTGTTCACAATTGCGAACAAGACATCACAATTGTGACATTTGCAGTTGTAAAAGGGGGAAAATGGGACTTAGCTCATTTACACCATTTCTCAACTCTAAACACTCTAGAAGCGATTTCCAAGAAATTTTTCTTCCCAAATTCATTGATAAGTGACTCTAATTCATTTTCTTTCAATTACCCATTACTTTTCATGAGATTTCAACATCAAATTTAGGATTTTCATGGTAGAAATTAGGGACTTGGGTAGAATTGGGGATTTTGAATAATTGAAATTTAGAAATTGAGGTCGGATTTCAAAATAAATCGCATGACCAGGCTCGGAGTGAATGGGTAATCGGCTTTTGGTTCGAACCTTGGGTATTGACCAAGCGGGCCAATGGTTGACTTTTGTTGACTCTATACAAAATGATCAAAATTGAACATCTTTCATTAATGGGTAGTTTCTAAAGCTTATTTTTAATCATTTGATCTATAATTTGCAAGATTTGATTGGTTGGAGGTTTGTTCGAAAGGGAAGGCCATGGTTGATTGATTGATTGAATTTCCGAGTGACGTAAGTGTTGAGTCTAACCTTGACTTGAGGAAATTAGAGAACCATGAACTATGTGGTAGGTGAATTATGTGGGCAAATGGTGTATATGCGAAGTGGCGAGTGTATATACGTACTCATGATGTTTGTTTCCATATTTTCGTTTATTTCATGATATTCCTTGCTTCATGCCTTAATTGTTACATGTTTTATTTGACTTCTATGCCATAATTCTTACTTGTAATTTAATGGAAATTATGAGTTCCAAGTGATGTCATTTGGCTTGACAAATGCCCAAGCAGCATTTATGGATTTGATGAATCGGGTATTTAAACCCTATTTGGATTCTTTTTTGATCGTTTTCATTGATGATATTTTGATCTACTCCCACAGTCGAGAGGAGCATAAGCAGCATCTTCGAGTGGTACTTTAGACCCTGAGAGATAGTTAGTTGTACGCCAAATTTTCAAAGTTTGAGTTTTGGTTGGAATCGGTTGCCTTTTGGGGACATGTTGTATCTGCCGAGGGCATTAAAATGGATCTTAAGAACATCGAGGCAGTTCAAAACTATCCTAGACCTACTTCATCTATAGAGATTCGGAGCTTCCTGGGTTTGGCGGGTTATTATCGTCGGTTCGTGGAAGGGTTTTCACCCATCGCAGCCCTATTGACTAGAATGACCTAGAAGGGTGCCCCATTTAGGTTGTCTGATGAGCGTGAGTTGATCTTTCAGAAGCTCAAGACTGCCTTGACTACAGCTCTGGTGTTGGTATTACCCACGGGTCAAGGATCATATATTGTGTATTGTAATGGATCGCGTATTAGGCTTGGTGAAGTATTGATGCAGGATGGAAGGGTGATTGCATACGCGTCTCGGGAGTTGAAGGTTTATGAGAAGAATTATCTTGTTCATGACTTAGTTTGTAGAGGTTGTTCATGCATTGAAGATTTGGAGGCATTACCTCTACAGTGTGTCATGTACGGTATTCACAGATCAATAGAGTCTATAGTACTTGTTTAAGCAAAAGGATCTCAACTTGAGTCAACGGAGGTGGTTATGTCTATTAAAAGACTATGATATCACCATTTCATATCACCCCGGGAAGGCCAATGTGGTGGCTGATTCCTTGAGTAGAAAGGTTTTGAGCATGGGTAGCCTTACATATATTACAGTTGGTAAGAGACTTCTAGCATCGAATGTTCAGGCCTTGGCCAATAAGTTCGTGAGGTTATATATTTTGGAGCCTAGTCGGGTCCTTGCTTACACGGTTTCTTGGTCTTCTTTGTATGAGTGCATCAGAGAGCATCAATATGAAGACCCAATTTGCTTGTCTTTAAGGACACGGTGCAGCACTGTGATGCCAAGAAGGTTTCTATTGGAGATGATGGGGTATTTTTTATGCAGGGTCAGATTTATGTGCCCAATGTGGCTTCGTGAGTTAATTCTTGAGGAGGCCCACAATTTACGGTATTCCATTCATTCGGGTGCCGCCAAGATGTATTAAGATTTGAGGCAGCATTATTAGTGGAGAAGAATGAAGAAATATATAGTTGCGTATGTGATTCGGTGTTTGAATTGCCAGCAGGTGAATTACGAACATCAAAGGCCTGACAGATTGTTTCAGAGACTTGAGATTCCCAATTAGAAGTGGAAGTGTATTATCATGGATTTCGTTGTTGGGCTCCCACAAACTTTGAAGAAATTGACGCAGTATGGGTCATTGTGGATAGGTTGACCAAGTCGGCGCATTTTATTCTGGTGGCAGCTACCTATTTTTAGAGCAGTTTGCTAAGATCTATATCTGCGAGATTGTTCGTCTGCACGGTGTGCCGGTGTCCAATATTTCTGATCGGGGCACGCAGTTCACATTGCATTTCTGTAAGGCCATACATCATGAGTTAGGCGTGCGAGTTGAGTTGAGTAAAACATTCACCCCTAGACAGACGGGGCAGTCCAAGCGCACCACTTAGATATTGGAGGATATGTTTCGTGCCTATATTATGGATTTTGGGGGTTCTTGGGATCGGTTCTTGCCACTTGCAGAGTTTTCCTACAACAACAACTACTAATCGAGTATTCAGACGGCTCCTTATGAGGCCTTATATGGGAGGCGGTGTCACTCTTGGTTGGTTTGAGCCGAGAGAGGCTCGATTGTTGAGTACCGATATGGTTCAGGATGCCTTGGAAAAGGTCAAGATGATTTAGGATCGACTTCATGCGGCGCAGTCTAGACAGAAGAGTCATGCCGATTGGAGAGTTCGTGATGTTGCATTCATGGTTGGAGAGAGAGTTTTGCTCCGGGTTTCACCCATAAAGGGTGTGATGAGGTTCGGGAGGAAGGGCAAGTTGAGCCCTAGGTATATCAAACCCTTTGAGATCCTTGAGAGAGTTGGTAGAGTGGCCTACAAGCTTCCATTACAACCTAGCTTTTCAACAGTCCACCCAATGGTCCATGTTTCCATGCTACGGGAGTATCACGAATATCCGTCTCATGTATTAGATTTCAGCTCTGTCCAATTGGACAAGAATTTGACTTATGAGGAGGAGTCGATGGACAATCTAGCCCAGCACGTCCGGAAGTTGAGGTCTAAAAGTTATCCTTCAGTTAGAGTGCAATGGAGAGGTCAGTTGATCGAGGCAGCTATGTGGGAGTCCGAGTTTGATATGCAGAGTATATACCCACACCTTTTCACCAGTCAAGGTACCTTTTTTTGTCCGTTCAAGGGAGAACGTGTCACGACCCCAAATCTATACTGGTCGTGATGGCGCCTATCATGAAACTAGGCTAGCCCATCTACCTCAAATGACAAATATAAATTTCCGTTTAAGATATAAGTTATCACATTCCATTGAAGTTCTACTTTTAAACAAGTTCAACAATAACAATAATTAAGGTCTAAACACAACCCCAAGCATCTGGAATCAACCGTCATGAGCATCTAAAGAGTAATACACTATAATACCATTTCTTTGCTAGCTAATACAAGTCTGGAAATAAGAGAAATCACTAGACTAGAAAGGGAAAAGGGAAGGTTGTGGACGCCGAACAGCTACCTCAATCCCCGAACGAGCTCCAAAGTAAAATGAAAATCATCTAGCTCTCTGACCCGTTACCTGGATCTGCACACATGGTGCAGGGAGTAACATGAGTACGCCAACTCAGTAAGTAGCAACCATAACTAAAGACTTGAGTGCAGTGACAAGCATTTAAAATCAGTAAAAAAAACATGTGACAAACATCAGAGAAATAAATTATATATCAAGTCAGGAAATCCCCATTTCGGATCCTTTCATAGAGTCCCAAGTTTCCATTAAAATCTCGTGTAAGAACAATGTTATAGCAGTTTTCATTGGAGGCTTAGTGTAAAAAGGGAATGAAAACAATAGTTTCATAAATATTAGCCTCTCGAGCACAGTGTCACTAACAAATAGAGCCTCTCGGGCCAGCTTTTCAGTCACTTGTGACTCCACTATCATAAGTCAATGCTCACACTCTGCACTCTCACTCAACAGGTACCATATATATATAATGTACAATATATTGCGACGTGCAGCCCGATCCACATAATATCCGTTGCAGCGTGCAGCCCGATCCAAATCATAGTCGACTGCGCTCACTGGGGGTGTACAGACTCCGGGAGGGGCTCCTACATCCCATGCGCTATATTGCTTCGGCGTGCAGCCCGATCCAAATCATAGTCGACTGCGCTCACTGGGGGTGTACAGACTCCGGGAGGGGCTCCTACATCCCATGCGCTATATTGCTTCGGCGTGCAGCCCGATCCAATATATATCTTGCTGCGGCATGCAGCCCGATCCACATATCTCGTTGCGGCGTGCTGCCCGATCCATATATATATGTATATAGTGTTGAGGTGTGCAGCCTGATCCCTAACTATTCTCACAAGTCTGGATCTCGGCCTCACCCAGTCATCCTTACAAGCCACTCGGGCAACTCATCACAAATCATGGGGACTCAGCCCAACTCACCACAAATCGTAGGCACTCAGCCCAAATAATCTTTCAATATTCTAAAAACATGGTGATAAATAGTAATAAATAGTGAACTGGTATAAAGCATGACTCAGTTCATATTTTCTATCAAAATAGTGTGAGGACAGTAGTAAAAATACCCCTGAGGGTCTAAACAGGTCGGCACAAGGCCCCAAACATAGCATACAGCCCATAATATAGCATAAATCTCAAAAATACAGGATATCATATTATTTAAAATCAAACACGCGGCTTAATAGTCTCTACGGGATGGACCAAGTCACAATCCCTATCGGTGCACGCCTACACGCTCGTCAGCT
Organism: Nicotiana undulata; assembly: GCA_005239495.1. Taxonomy (NCBI): domain Eukaryota; kingdom Viridiplantae; phylum Streptophyta; class Magnoliopsida; order Solanales; family Solanaceae; genus Nicotiana; species Nicotiana undulata. The sequence continues at coordinate 54,676 of ML282617.1, read as the reverse complement.
AGCATGTGCATCACCTCATTTATCAAAACAATACGAAATACCGGGGTTTCATAGCCTCAGGTCTAGATTTACAATCGTTACTTACATCATATCGGCCCAAATACTAATCCGCAATGCTCTTGCCCCTCAAATCGGCCTCCGATTTCTCCAAATCTAACCAAAACTAGATTAATATTATCAATATATTCTAGGGAGACGAAACCCATTCGAAAATTATCAAAATTAAGCACAAATCTCAAAATTGGCCAAACCTGACCCCATGTCCCATGTCTCTAAACTCGATAAAAATCACACCACAAGAATCCTCATCCTTCCCCGAGTCTATACATACCAAGAACATACTAATCGGAACTCAAATGGCCCTCAAATCCCCACTCAAAGGTCTCCAAATCATAAGCCCTAATTCCCCCAATTTTTGGGTTTAAATCCCACTAATTTCAGGTCTAATTACTTAGGATTCAACATAGAATCGAGTATTGAGTTCAAAAATCTTACCTCCAAGTGTTTCCCGTTGATTCCCTCTTCAATCCCTCTCAAAAATCTTCAATGCCGTTCAAAAATGGTGAGAAATGAGCTAAAAATCGCGAAGATGGGTTTATATACTTTCTGCCCAAATCCTTCTACGCGAACGCAGCCTTTCCCTCGCGTTCGCGTACGCTAAACGCGCCTGACTCCACACATGAACTTCGTGAACGCGTCCAAAGCTATGCGAATGCGAAGGGTTACCAAGATCTCCTCCGCGAACGCATAGACCACTAACTCGGGGGGTCCTTCAACAGCCTACAAAACTTCGCGAACGCGACCCATAGAGCGCGAACGCATAGAACATTTTCCCCAACCCTCCCCGTTCGAATCCACCCCTTCGCGAACACGAAGAACAAAAACCTTCAGCTCCCCATTAACCCTTCGCGAACGCGGCTCCACCCACGCGAACGCGAAGAGGAAAATCTCTGCAACCAAAAACCAAAAACAGCTACTATCTTCTCAAGGTCCAAAATGATCTGATAACCACCCGAAACTCACCCGAGGCCCTTAGGACCTCAGCCAAACATCCCAACACATTCCATAACCTTATTCAAACTTAGTCAAGCCTTCGAAACACTCAAAACAATCCCAAAACACCAAATTCACCTCGGATTTAAGCCTATGAACTTCGAAATTTCTAAATTTCCCCAATAATGTCGAAACCACCAAAAACACGTCCGATTGACCTGAACATTTGCACACACATCCAAAATGACACTATGAACCTGCTCCAACTTCAGGAATTCCATTCCGACCCCTTTAGCCTATTTTCCACTTCCGACCGAAAATCGCCAAAAACTCACTTTCGCCATTCCAAGCCTAGTTCTACTCCGGACATCGAAACCATATTCCGGACACACCCCTAAGTCCCAAATCACCTAACGAAGCTATCCGAGCCATAAAATCCATGTTTCGAGGTCGTTTACCTGTAAGTCAACTCCCTATTGACTTTTCCAACTATTAAGCAAATTTAAGAGACTAAGTGCCTCAATTCACACTACGACCACTCCAAACCCGAACCAATTAACCCAACACTACATAAATAGGCTAAGAAACACATGATAAAGTAGAAACAGGGAAAAAGGGGCTGATATCACGGAACGACCAGCCGAGTCGTTATATTCTCCCCCTCTTAAACAAATGTTCGTCCTCGAACATGTCTAGAAACATACCTGGAGTCTCAAATAAGTGAGGATATCTGCTGCGAATCTCCCGCTCGGCCTCCTAGGTGGCCTCCTCCACCAGCTTCCCTCTCTAGTGCACCTTCACTGAAGCTATATCCTTATACCTTAACCTTCTGATCGCCCAAAATAGCCACTGGCTCTACCTCATAAGACATATCACCCTCAAGCTGAACCGTGTTGAAGTCCAAAACATGAGACGGGTCACCAACATACTTTCGGAGCATGGAAACATGAGATACCAGATGAACACTCGATAAGCTGGGTGGTAAAGCAAGTCTATAAGCCACCTCTCCAACCATCTGTAGTAGCTCAGAAGGCCCAATGAACCGGGGACTCAACTTTCCCCTCTTCTCGAACCGCATAGCACCCTTCATGGGTGACACATTCAGCAGCACCTTCTCCCCAACCATGAAAGACACATCCCGGACCGCATAGCTCTTTTGTCTAGACAGCGCCATGCGAAGCCGATCCTGAATCAACTTCACCTTATCCAACACATCCTGTACCAAATATGTGCCCAATAGCCTAGCTTCACTTGGCCCAAACCAACCAACCGGAGATCTACACCTCCTACCATATAAGGCCTCATACGGAGCCATATGGATACTCGACTGGTAACTATTATTATATGCAAACTCCGCGAGTGGAAGAAACTGGTCCCACGAACCCCCAAAATCAATGACACAGGCACGCAACATGTCCTCTAGAATCTGAATAGTGCGTTGTGACTGCCCGACCGTCTGAGGGTGAAATGTTGAGCTCAACTCGACCTGAGTACGCAACTCTCTCTACACGGGCCTCCAAAACTGAGATGTGAACTGAGTACCTCTGTCAGAAATGATGGAAACTGGAACACCATGCAACCGGACAATCTCTCGAATATAAATCTCAGCTAACCGCTCTGAAGAATAGGTAGTACCAACAGGAATGAAGTGCGCGGACTTGGTCAACCGATCCACAATAACCCAAATAGCATAGAACTTCCTTATGGGAGTCCAACTACAAAGTCCATGGTGATCTGCTCCCACTTCCACTCCGGAATATCCAACCTCTGATGCAATCCACCTGGTCTCTGGTGCTCATACTTGACCTGCTAACAGTTGAGACACTGAGCTAAAAATCCAACAATATCCTTCTTCATACGCCTCCACCAATAGTGTTGTCTCAGATACTGATATATCTTTACGGCACCCGGATGGATGGAATACCGCCAGTATTGGGCCTCTGCTAGAATCAACTCTCGAAGCCCATCCATATTAGGAACACATATCCGACCATGCATCCTCATAACACCATCCTCACCAATGACCACATCCCTGGCCGCCGGACCCTATCCTGAAGAACGAGCAAGTGTGGATCATCATACTGGCGCTCTCTAATCTGGTCATAAAGAGAAGACCTGGAGGTTACACGAGCTAACACCCGACGGGGCTCTGATAGATCCAATCTCACCAACTGACCCGCTAAGGCCTGAACATCAAGTGCTAATGGTCTCTCTGTTACGGGAAGATATGCTAGACTCCCCAAACTCTCTAGTCTGCGACTCAAGGCATCGGCCACTACATTGGCCTTCCCCGGATGGTATAGAATAGTGATATCATAGTCCTTGTGAAGCTCCAACCATCTCCTTTGACGCAAATTCAAATCCTTCTGCTTGAACAGATGCTGGAGACTACGGTGATCAGTGAAAACCTCACAATGTACCCCATAAAAATAAGGATGCCAAATCTTCAAGAAGTGAACAATGGCTACTAGCTCGACATCATGTACGGGATAATTCTTCTCATGAGCCTTTAACTGGCGTGGGGCATAGGCAATCACCCTACCCTCTTGCATCAAAACACACCCAATTCCTATCCTAGAGGCATCACAATACACGGTATAAGAACCTGAAGCTGATGGAAATACTAACACTGAAGCTGAGGTCAAAGCAGTCTTGAGCTTCTGAAAGCTCTCCTCACACTCGTCTGACCACCTGAATGGAGCACCCTTCTAAGTCAGTCTAGTCAAGGGCTAAGCAATAGAAGAAAACCCATCCACAAAGTAATGGTAATACCCTGCAAAACCAAGGAAGCTTCTAAACTCTGTAGCTGAGGACAGTCTAGGCCAACTCTGCACCGCCTCTATCTTCTTCGGATCAACCTGAATAACCTCACTGGACACCACGTGCCCCAAGAAAGCTACTGAGCCAAGAAAAAACTCACACTTGGAGAACTTTGCATAAAGTTTCTCCTCCCTTAATCTCTGTAAAACAACTCTCAAATGCTGAGCATGCTCCTCCTGGCTATGAGAATATACCAGGATGTCATCAATGAACACAATAACAAAGGAATCCAAGTACGACTGGAACACGTTGTTCATCAAATTCATGAACGTTGTTGGGGCATTGATTAGCCCAAAAGACATCACCATAAACTCATAATGACCATAACGAGTCCTGAAAGCTGTCTTGGGAATATTTTAATCCCGAATCTTCAGCTGATGATACCCGGATCTCAAATCAATCTTAGAGAACACCCTGGCTCCCTGAAGTTGGTCAAACAAATCATCAATATGAGGCAAAGGATACTTATTATTGACTGTAACTTTGATCAACTTCTTGTAGTCAATACACATTCTCATGGAACCATCCTTCTTCTTCACAAACAACACCGGTGCACCCCAAGGTGACACACCAGGACGAATGAACCCCTTATATAGGAGTTCCTGAAGCTGCTCTTTCAATTCCTTCAACTTCGCTGGTGCCATACGATAGGGTGGAATAGAAATAGGCTGAGTACTTGGGACCGGATCAATACCAAAATCAATATCCCTATCAGGTGTCATGCCTGGCAGGTCAGCAGGAAACACGTCCGGAAAATCACGAACCATGGGAACAGAATCAATAGTGGGAGTCTCAACACTGACATCCCTCACGAAAGCCAAATACGATAAACACCCATTTTCTACCATACGTTGGGCCTTCATGTAAGAAATCACGCCACTAGGCACATACTCAATAGAGCCTCTCCACTCAACCCTCGAAAATCTTAGAATGGCTAAGGTCACGGTCTTAGCATGACAATCAAGAACAACATGACATAGAGATAGCCAATCCATGCCTTATATCACATCAAAATTAACCATGCTAAGAAACGACAGGTCCACTCAGGTCTCCAGACCCCCAATAGATATCACACACGGCCGATACACATGGTCCACAACAATAGTATCGCCAACCTGAGGTGACACGTGAACAGATGTAACTAAAGACTCACGGGGCATATCCAGAAAATGAGCAAAGTATGATGAAACATAAGAATACGTGGAACCAGGATCAAATAATACCAAATCATCTCGATGACAGATTAAGACAATACCTGTAATCACTACATCTGAAGCAATATCATCTGGTCTGGCTAGGAGTGCATAAATACGAGCCTGACCTCCACCTGCTCGACCTCCCCCTCTAGGGCGGCCTCTAGGTGCCTGACCCCCACCCCTAGCTGCCTGGGCGGGTGGTGAAGTAACTGGAGCTGAAGTCGAAGGCTGACTCCTCGGATGAGATGGGCCCCCAAGAAGACGAGGACAATGTCTCCTAATGTGCCCGAACTCCCCACACTCATAACAACTCCCTAGTGCTGGAGACGGGGACTGAAAGGAACCCCTGGCGCCAGGATATCCACTAGAAGAACCATGCATGGGGAAACCATGAACTGATGGTGCTCGAGATGAACTCTGGGCTGGAAGAGCACTGAATGAGGAACGGCCCGGATGAGAACTGCGAGGACCCTGCCCCAAAGATGCACCACTATAAGTTGGGCGAACTAGCTAAGGAGGCCTAAAAGAACGGCCTCTGCTATTCTCAAATAGTCCTCTAGAGGGAGCACCGCTGAAACTACCAGATCCACGAGGCCTCTTGGCCTCCCTCTCATCACGCTCCTAACGGCGAACTACCTCAATATCCCAGGCAATATCCACCACCTGCTCAAAAGTGGCACCCGATACTCTCTCTCTCTAGTCATCAGAATATGAAGCTGATAAGTGAGGCCATTCACAAAGCTCCTGATCCTCACTCTCTCAGTAGGGACCAACTCTGAATCATGACGGGAAAGCTCTGAAAATCTCATCTCATACTGCATCACTGTCAACTCTCCCTGACGTAGTTGTACCAACTATCTACGCAGCTCCTCTTTATGACACTAGGGAACATACTTCTCTAAGAAGAGAGTGGATAATTGCTGCCAAGTAAAGGGTGCGGCATCAATAGGCCTACGCCTCTTATAAGACTCCCACCAAGTAAAAGCAGCCCCTGAAAACTGGAAGGTAGAAAACGAGACCCCACCGATCTCCAGTATCCCTGCAGTACAAAGCATCCTCTGACACTTGTCCAAGAAACCCTAGGCATCCTCATCCTCAACACCACTGAATGTCGGAGGCTGAAGTCTACTAAATCTCTCCAACATGCGTTGCTCGTCATCTGGCATGACTGGAATCACAAAATCCTGAGTTAGGGCAACCGGCTGGACTGGAGCTGCCCCCGGTGTATGGAGTCCCTAGGTAACCTACTCAAGTGTCCGGGCAGTTGGAGTCTGAGTGCCTCCCCCGGCCTGAGAAGTAGAAGCAGTAGAAACAACAACTGCCTGTGCACGACTGGGGCACACAGTCAGAATCTGAGCTAGAGACTCCTGAAGACCCGGAATCACAATAGGCATTGTCGGTGCCTGATCCGGCCCCGCTGGAACATATGCGGCGGGGACCTGATCCTGAACACTAGAAGGATCTACGGATACTGCACGGTATGCACCCCTACCTCTACCATGGCCTCGACCGTGGCCTCGACCTCTCGCTGGTCTAGCTAGTGCCTAGCCACCCTGATCGGTAGCATGTGTCCTCACCATCTGTGAGAGAATGAAACAACAAAAGTTTAGTTTCTAGAACCAACAGAACGACACGATAGAATTCACGAATGTGAGATTTTCCTAAGGGTTCTGTAGCCTCTCGAAGATAAGTACAGACGTCTCCATACCAATCCGCAAGACTCTACTAAACCTTCTCATGACCGGTGATTCCTATGTAACCTAGGCTCTGATACCAACTTGTCACGACCCCAAATATGTACTTGTCGTGATGGCGCCTATCATGAAACTAGGCTAGCCAATCTACAACAAATGACAAATATAACTTTCCGTTTAAGATATAAGTTATCATAATCCATTAAAGTTCTACTTTTAAACAAGTTCAACAATAACAATAATTAAGGTCTAAACACAACCCCAAGCATCTGGAGTCAACCGTCATGAGCATCTAAAGAGTAATACAGTATGATTCTATTTCTTTGCTAATACAAGTATGGAAATAAGAGAAATCACTAGACTGGGAAGGGAAAAGGTCAAGCTGTGGACGTCGAACAGCTACCTCAATCCCCGAACGAGCTCCAAAGAAAAATGAAAATCAGCTAGCGCTCTGACCCGGTACCTGGATCTGCACACATGGTGGAGGGAGTAACATGATTACACCAACTCAGTAAGTAGAAACCATAACTAAAGATGTGAGTGCAGTGACGAGCATTTAAAATCAGTAAAAAAAACATGTGACAAACATCAGAGAAATAAATTATATATCAAGTCAGGAAATCCTCATTTCGGATCCTTTCATAGAAGTCCCAAGTTTCCATTAAAATCTCTTGTAAAAACAACGTTATAGCAGTTTTCATTGGAGGCTTGGTGTAAAAAGGGAGTGAAAACAATAGTTTCATAAATATTAGCCTCTCGAGCACAGTGTCACTCATAAATAGAGCCTCTCGGGCCAGCCTCTCAGTCACTCGTGACTCCACTATCATAAGTCAATAGTCACACTCAGCACTCCCACTCAACGGGTACCATATATATATATATATATATATATATATATATATATATATATATATAATGTACAATATGTTACGGCGTGCAGCCCGATCCACATAATATCTGATGTGGCTTACAGCCCGATCCAAATCATAGTCGACTGTGCTCACTGGGGTGTACAGACTCCGGGAGGGGCTCCTACAGCCCAAGTGCTATATCGCTGCGGCGTGTAGCCCGATCCAATATATATCTTGCTGCGGCGTGCAGCCCGATCCACATATCTCGTTGCGGCGTGCAGCCCGATCCCTAATTATACTCACAAGTCTGGCTCTCGGCCTCACCCAGTCATCCTCACAAGCCACTCGGGCAACTCATCACAAATCACTAGGACTCATCCCAACTCACCACAAATCGTAGGGACTCAGCCCAAATTATCTTTCAATATTCTAAAAACAGAGTGATAAAACAGTAATAAATAGTGAACAGGTATAAAGCATGACTGAGTTCATATTTTCTATCAAAATAGTGTGAGGAGAGTAGTAAAAATACCCCTAAGGGTCTAAACAAGTCGGCACAAGGCCCCAAACATGGCATACAACCCATAATATAGCATAAATCTAAAAAATACAATATATCATATGATTTCAAATCAAACACGCGGCTTAATAGTCTCTACGGGATGGAAAAAGTCACAATCCCTATCGATGCATGCCTACACGCTCGTCAGCTAGCATGTGCATCACCTCATTTATCAAAACAATACGAAATACCGGGGTTTCATAGCCTCAGGTCTAGATTTACAGTCGTTACTTACATCAAACCGGCCCGAATACTATTCTGCGATGCTATTTCCCCTCGAATCAGCCTCCAATTTCTCCAAATCTAACCAAAACCAGATTAATATTATCAATATATGATAGGGAGACGAAACCCATTCGAAAATTATCAAAATTAAGCACAAATCCCGAAATTAGCCAAACCTGACCCCCCGGCCCATGTCTCGGAACTTGATAAAAATCACACCACAAGAATCCTCATCCTTCCCCGAGTCTATACATACCAAGAACATCCAAATCGGACCTCAAATGGCCCCTTAAATCCCCACTCATAGGTCTCCATATCATAAGACCTAATCCCCCAATTTTTGGGTTTAAATCCCACTAATTTCAGGTCTAATTACTTAGGAATCTACATAGAATCGAGTATTGAGTTCAAAAATCTTACCTCCAAGTGTTTCCATTTGATTCCCTCTTCAATCCCTCTCAAAAAGCTTCAAAGCCGTTCAAAAATGGTGAGAAATGGGCTAAAAATAGCGAAGGTGGGTTTATATACTTTCTGTCTAGATCCTTCCACGCGAACACGGCCTATCCCTCGTGTTCACGTAGGTTAAAAATGCCTGACTCCACAAATGACCTTCACGAATGCGTCCAAAGCTATGCGGACGCGAAGGGTTACCAACATCACCTCCGCGAACGCGGACATCCAAACGCGAACGCATAGACCAATAACCTGGGGGGGGGGGTCCTTCAACAACCTACAAAACTTTGTGAACGCGACCCACGGAGCGCGAATGCATAGAACATTTTCCCCAACCCTCCGCGTTTGCATCCACTCCTTCGCGAACGCGAAGAACAAAAACCTTCAGCTCCCTATTATCCCTTCTCAAACGCGTCTCTACCCATGCGAACGCGAAGAGGAAAATCTCTGCAACCAAAAACCAGAAAAATCTACTATCTTCTCAAGGTCCAAACTGATCCGATAACCACCCGAAACTCACCTGAGGCCCTCGGGACCTCAACCAAACATCCCAACACATCCCATAGACTTATTCAAGCCTTTGAAACACTCAAAACAACGCCAAAATACCAAATTCACCTCGGATTCAAGCCTATGAACTTAGAAATTTCTAAATTTCACCAATGATGCCGAAACCACCCAAAACATGTTCGATTGACCTGAAAATTTGCACACACATCCAAAATGACACTACAAACCTGCTCCAACTTCCGGAATTCCATTCAGACCCCTTTAGCCTATTTACCACTGCCAATCGGAAATCTCCAAAAACTCACTTTCGCCATTTCAAGCCTATTTCTACTCCGGAAATTGAAATCATATTACGGACACAATCCCAAATCCCAAATCACCTAACAAAGCTATCCGAGCCATAAAATCTACATTCTGAGTTCGTTTACCTATAACTCAACTCCCAATTGACTTTTCCAACTATTAAGCGTATTTAAGAGACTACGTGCCTCAATTCACAATACGACCACCCCAAACCCGAACCAATCAACCCAACACTACATAAATAGGCTAAGCAACACATGATAAAGCAGAAATATGGAAAGCGGGGCTAATCTCACGGAACGATCGGCCGGGTCGTTACAGAACGTTTGTTTTAGAGGTGGAGAATGTGATGACCAGATAGGTCATTTTGAGTATTAACCCTTAATTCCATATTTCGAGACCTATGTTAGTTTCGTTTGATGTTTTTTGGTTTGCGTACGTGGTTCTTGTCGCATTTTGAAAAGCTTTGATGTGAAAAATTTGCGAAGGAAGTGGTTGCATTTGTGATCGTTGACCACTTGAGTCTGCTTCGCATTTGCAAAGTTCCTGACCGCATTTATGATGGTGGAGTCTTCGCCTGTGCGATCATTTTGTCGCATTTGCGATCTTTTTGTCGAATTTTCAGCTTTTTTCTTCTGAGAGAGGGTTCGCATTTGTCACGACCCAATTTTCCTTCCGTTGGGTATCGTGGCGGCACCTAGTCTTAAGGACTAGATAATCCTATTGTTAACAAACATCAAATTAAAGTTCAAGAATCGATTAAGTGCTTTTTGAAATAAATCTCAACACTTTACACTTTTCCCAAAACCCGGTAAGTACAAGTCATAAGCTTTTAAGAGGTTACAAGAAAAACTCTTAAAAATACCACTGTTCAGAAATAATTAGAACAGTGCAAACAGAACATAAGAGGGCGAATCCGAAACCGCGAACGCTGGAGTGGTTTTTACCTTGAGTCTCCACAACAGCAACCGTGCTGCTAGCTATCGATCAACCGCTATGCAAAACCTGGGATCTGCACAAAAATGTGCAGAAGTGTAGAGTGAGCACACCACAGCGGTGCCCATTAAGTATCAAGACTAACTTCGGTGAAGTAGTGACGAGGACTAGTCAGGACACCCACTGGTCTAATAAATCAAATAGACATAAATATGGGTATAATAGAAAATGACGTCTATTTAATGACTACACAATGTGATTAACACATAACAAGATCAAGCGGAAGGAAAATGCAGTAAAATATAACGAAAGATCATGGTAATACACAGAAGGAGGGATGGGAACACAACCCGAAAATCGGAACCCACAATACAGCAAGAACAAGTAATAATTCAACACTGCAACGGTTTCCACGTCAGGCCTTAGCCAACAACCCCAAGTGTTTTTGGAAAATACTTCGAGTGTAAACCTTCACCCGTAAGTTTATACTGAAAGCATTGAATATAATCATTTCAAATAGAAATTTTCTTTGAAATATACGTTCTCCGAATATATATATATATATATATATATTTAGAAAGAAAAATCTACAAAACATAGTTCCTTCAAAATAAATGATTTTCAAACATACTTCCCTGGTAAGTGCCTTTCAAATATTGTTTTCTGCAAGACAAATGCTTTTCAAATATACCTTTGAAATAAAAGTCCTGCATACATAGTTTTCTTCAAGATAAATGCTTTTCAACTATACTTTTCAACATATATCTTTCGATCATAATCTCTTCAAGATAAATCTACCGGAACTTCATCCGTAGCTCAGAATTTGTCATGCAGTACATGGGGATCTCCCGGAATACCTCTGTAGTCCCAAAATAAATATGCAGTGCTGGGGGGATCTCCCGGAATACGTCCGTAGTCTCAAAGTAAATATGCAGTACAGGGGGAAAGCTCCCAGAATACATTTGTAGTCCCAATTTAAATATGCAGTACAGGGGGAAAGCTCCCGGAATACGTCTATAGTCCAAATATAAATATGCAATGCATCCAACAGAGATAACAACCACAACAAGACAGAAACATCGTACATCGCCACAACAATCACAAGGCAACAAAAGATAGAAATGCTATGTACGACGGCCAAACAAATCAAGAACTTAAGTCACCAGCACAGTAGAACTCATTCACAAGGAATAACCACTGAAAGGAAATAATGAGCGTAAAGAACACAGCTTAACTAGAGAGAAACATGACATAACAACAAATCCACAATATTCAAGTCAACAGTAAGAAACCAAATCATCCCGGCAAGGGAAACAGCTATAACCAATCTCGCTTAAACAATTAGCTTCACAGAATAAAACCCAGCTTGAACCAATGCTCAGAAATAGGCAACACCAAGGAAATACCATCAACATGGATTATTATCTAACTAAACCTAAGTAGCAGTTAAGGGAAAATCATATAAATCACAATATACGACTCACGAGCATGCTTGACATCAACGTATAGATATTCCAATTACCGCTAAACAATTATAGGTTGAGATGATACAAATTCTAGCAAAGTAGGCAATTTATGAAGAAAATTTTAACATAGTGATAGTAAAGGTAAAATCTTCAGCTAAGGCAATTGATCACGCTCAACTATGTCCAATAAAAGACTAAGCGGACGTTGCAAATATAATCTGAGTATTTAGCCCAGAGTCGAAGCCCACAGGGAATTAACGTATCAACTATTGTTGTTAGAGTACTAAATTCTGAATAATTAACTTTCTAAAAAGTTATGAATATCACTTTGTGTTGTTTATACTACTACAGCTGAACAGAAATAATAAACTAAAGATTAACTAACAATAAGGTGTAAACAATTGGAATAAAGGCCTAAGGTTATGGTTTCCCCCGTTGGTGAAATTCCTTCTTGTGTAGTTCCTATAGTTTTGACTTAGTTGCCTCTATCAATCATGAACACTGCAGTTATCATAAATCTCTCTCAAGTAATTATGATAATTTACTAGACGCACTCTCTCAAGTTACGCTAGCTAGTTTGTATTACAGTTCACTTTAGATTGCACCCGATATATCGTTGTCTCTAATCCAACCTCTAAACCCTCGGTTATGACTCTCGCCTATACTCCGGGAGTGATGTTGTTCAAAAAACTACCTATATATGCACTCTCTCTCAAGTAGATACATAATAAATAGGAACAGCTAATTGAGGGCCCTTCAATCAACTACAACAATAACGTAGTTGAACAAATAGAGATTAACAACCAAACAAAACTATATTAATATCACAATTAGTTCATCCACAACGGGTTCCACCAAAATTTTAGATTAGAATAGTTAGTTATTCATGCTCAAGAACAATAAAACCCCAAAGGAAATCATAATAATCAAAATAAAGATCAAAGAAAGAAAATATAAAACTCTAATTGTTGCTTGTCTTCTCACAATGAGTTTGCCTCCTATTTGAGCCTAAAAATAGATGTCCAATTTCTCCAAAATACCGTTTTTCCATGTATATATACCAAGTAGGGTCGGGCCCAAACAATTATACCTTCTCCTACGTGAAAAGGGACCTTTTTTCACGCCTGGACGCTCGCGGCCGCGGCCAAACGCGGCGCGACCGCGGTCATTTACCAGTACTCTGCTTCTGCCCGCGTCCAAGCCCGCGGTTGCGGTTTCGACCGCGTTTCTCACCCTGTTCCGTTCGCAATTTGGAAAAACGTAACAAATGAAAGTTGTAGATCTTTGAGTTAGATGTCCAACCATATATTATATATACCAAATGGAATTTGGAGCAAAATGTTATGTCTAGTTTACTAGACAGTGCGCAATATGTCTATTCGAGTCTTCGTTTATTCTTAACTATCAAATTTGACCCCCGAACACGATTCCGGCTTAATTTCTTGGGCTTTCACTCAGACTTCAAAGCTCCAAATCACTTGAATTCATTCCATAACATCTATATAGCTCGGAATCACTCCTACAAGGCATAAAACACACAATTAGTGCAAAACACTAGCGATTAAAGCTCAAAGTCAATTAAAGGGAAGTATATTAGAGTGTAATAAGCGAGTAAAATACGTAATTATAGCCTATAATCAACACCCCACACTTAAACCATTGCTCGTCCTCGAGCAATCAAACTACACTTTATATTGACACGACCTTTTTTTTAAAAGCAATTCTCCTAACTCATCACACCAAGAATATTCAAAATAGACTAAGAACAAAAGCGTAACATCCTCACCTCAAAATTTGACTTACAAGTACCACGCATTATTCACAGCTCACCCACTTACTCTAACATAGAGGTCACTGACATTACCTTTCCTTCATGAATCAAGTGCCCTCACACAACAAAAGAGAGTAGTTCCACACAATAAAATTTAAGAACACATAGGAACTTAAGATAGAAAGAATTCACTCACTCTCAGAAATAACATTCATGTGACACAAAAGATGCACCATAGGCTTGCCCGTAGTGTACTACTCTACTAATCGAGCTCATTCAGTCTAGGATCAAGTATGACTTTATTTGGTTGTAATGTAGGAAGCGGGACGGGTAGGATATATTTAGATATAAGAGTGACTACGCCTCCCTAAGAACTTTAATACTTATACTTTAACATTCAAATCCCATACTTATGTCAAATCAAACTCCGCCTTCACATCAATGTTATTACCCCATACTTCTTTCAGCACAATTACATCAAGAGTCACCACTTGTCAAGGAATATTTTTTTTCACAACAATACAACTATTTTTTCCTTTTCTTTCTTGTTTTTTTTCAAGTGACTCTTACTTTTTCAAAACAGCGCACCTTTCTCCTTATTTCATTAGTTTCACGCAAAAGCCAAACCAACCACCCTACACTTTAATTTTTACACAGTTCATAACAATTCAAGTGCGCATGAGAGGTTAAAAGGTTTAAACAAATAGTTAATTCAAACAAATGTGTAAGGCTTGTAATGTGGTTGCCAAAGAAACAGGATTACAGGCTCAAAGGGGTTAACTACGATACATAACAATTAGGCGGGTACAATATACATATCTGACTTAACAAAGAAACGCCTATATCACTTCCAAGACTGAAAAAAACTACTATTTCGCTTTGCAAGCACACGGGGCAAGTTCTATACATCAAATGAAATGCACAGAATAACACACAAACCTCACACACACATGACACTTAACTCACTCAGAATTGGATTCATCAAGACACTCTAGTCAAAGCAGTTAAGCAAATTTAAAATCATACAATTTAAGGTACTTATACAAGAGTAAAAAACTGAGTCTAAGCGTCACAACCAAAGTACTCACTATTCTCAAGGCATAACAAAGTCAAGAGATATTACTTCAATTCAAAACACAACACAATAGCTCATATTCCTAAAAAAAAACTAACTACACCCGATTCAAACAAAACCCTTGGAAAAGAACCATAGCACAAAGAAAAATCAAGGGGGAATTGTTACACTACCTAACAAAAGAAAATCTCTTTTTTTAGACTTAAATCCCTCAAAAAAATTGTCTAATAGATCCATCGTCGGGAAAAATCCAATCTTGTCTATTTTTAAAAAAAAAATTCAATTAAACTAACACAACTAAAATAGCATAGAAAGTCACACAGGCAATCTCCTCACCCTACACTTAAAATTGTGCATTGTCCCCAATGCACACCCATACATACAAGAGGGTAAAAAAAACTCCCTGGTAGGCCAAAGGCCGAAGCACTAGCATCTCATGGGGTACTCAGACTTCTCCAGGCCTGGTCCTTCGTGCGGGTACCTCACACTTAGTTCCAACCAATGGTTTGTTGTTGCATCCTTCCAATAGCTTTGCTTTCCATGCTCCTAAAAAAATAAAAAAATCGACAATACAAAAATAATATAATACTAAAATAATAAAAAATAAAAATAAAAGAAAGCAGTAAAGATGGGTTGCCTCCCAACAAGCGCTTGATTTAACGTCGCGGCACGACGTGAATCACTTTCTGCCTCCACTTTGAACTTATGAATTGGACCCCAAGTTTTGATTATGCTCTATGATCATGCTCATGGGGTGGTGGAACAAATCTGACTGACCCAATAAAACAATGTAGTATTCTGCACTTCTTGGCCTTTAGATGAGATGTGTATTCCCGACTTTTTGGCAAGAAGAATTACAGAGTGTAGGTTTCTTGTTCCTTATTCCTTGACTCCTCAAGTGGCTTGGATGACTCTACTTTCATATCATCATCCAAATACAATGTGGAAAAATGCTTGGAGTGTGTACCAATGCGCTCAACTACATAAACTTTAGTATTGTCAACATTCTCAACACTAATGACACTAGTTTCAACTAAATACGTATCATCAATGTCCTTGGCTGGAGGAGTTTTTCTTCCCTCTAAGTGCAAACGCTCAAATTCGAGCTCCCTTTTCCAAAAAGTCTTGGCCTTCAAGAGAAAGTACCTACTCTGTCAAGTCTTCTCCATTAGCTTCATCTAGGTTCATGAAACAAGATGATAGAGGATCCTCAATGTTCGACCCCGAAAATAGCTCCTTATTCTGCAACAAATGCAGCATGTTGTTCGTGAAGATTCCAATGTATAGATTGAAAGTGAAGGAAAATTGACTACACTTACGAATTTTGTAGTTTCCTCCAACTACAATTGATAATACCGTTAATTCCACGGCAACGGCACCAAAAATTAATCACGCTCAACTATGTCTAATAAAAGACTAAGCGGGCGTTGCAAATATAATCTGAGTATTTAGCCCAGAGTCGAATCCCACAGCGAATTAACGTATCAAATGTTGTTGTTAGAGTACTAAATTCTCAATAATCAACTTTCTCAAAAGTTATGAATATCACTTTGTGTTGTTTATACTACTACAACTGAACAGAAATAATAAACTAAAGATTAACTAACAATAAGGTGTAAACAATAGGAATAAAGGCCTAAGGTTATGGTTTCCCCCGTTGGTGAAATTCCTTCTTGTGTAGTTCCTATAGTTTTGACTTAGTTGTCTCTATCAATCATGAACACTGCAGTTATCATAAATCTCTCTCTAGTAATTATGATAATTTACTAGACGCACTCTCTCAAGTTACGCTAGCTAGATTGCATTACAGTTCACTTTAGATTGCACCCGAGGTATCGTTATCTCTAATCCAACCTCTAAACCCTCGGTTATGACTCTCGCATATACTCCGGGAGTGATGTTGTTCAAACAACTACCTAAATATGCACTCTCTCTCAAGTAGATACATAATAAATAGGAACAGCTAATTGAAGGCCCTTCAATCAACTACAACAATAACGTAGTTGAACAAATAGAGATTAACAACCAAACAAAACTATATTAATATCACAATTAGTTCATTCACAACGGGTTCCACCAAAATTTTAGATTAGAATAGTTAGTTATTCATGCTCAAGAACAATAAAACCCCAAAGGAAATCATAATAATCAAAATAAAGATCAAAGAAAGAAAATATAAAACTCTAATTGTTGCTTGTCTTCTCACAATGAGTTTGCCTCCTATTGGAGCCTAAAAATAGATGTCCAATTTCTCCAAAATACCGTTTTTCCATGTATATATACCAAGTAGGGTCGGGCCCAAACAATTATACCTTCTCCTACGCGAAAATGGACCTTTTTTCATGCCTGGACGCTCGCGGCCGCGGCCAAACGCGGCGCGACCGCGGTCATTTACCAGTACTCTGCTTCTGCCCGCGTCCAGGCTCGCTGTCGCGGTTTCGACCGCGTTTCTCACTCTTTTCTGTTCGGAATTTGGAAAAACGTAAAACAAGCAAGTTGTATCCCTTTGAGTTATCTGTCTAACCATATATTATATAGACCAAATGGAGTTTGGAGCAAACAGTTATGTCTATTTTACTATATAGTGCGCAATATGCTTATTCGAGTCTTCGGTTGTTCTTAGCTATCAAATTTGACCCCCGAACACGATCCCAGATTAATTTCTTGGGCTTTTACTCAGACGTCAAAGCTCCAAATCACTTGAATGCATTCCATAACATCTATATAGCTTGAATCACTCCTACAAGGCAAAAAACACACAATTAGTGCAAAACACTAGCGATTAAAGCTCAAACTCAATTAAAGTGCAGTAAATTAGAGTGTAATAAGCGACTAAAATACGTAATTATAGCTTATCATCAGAAATTAAGATCATGATAATCAACCAGGGAAATCTAAAAGTAAGTAATTCTAATTTAAGAAGGAACAGATGAAATTAGCAATCAAGAACGCAGTCATAGCAATTACAACTTCATACACAGGCGTATAAGGACCTAAGAACCCTAAAAGACCAACCTATTTGCAAATAAGTCCGAGTACGCACTCGTCACCTTGCGTAAACGGGCTACAATCAACATAGAAGACTCAAATCCTAAGGGGTAATTCCCCCACACAAGGTTAGGCAAGATACTTACCTCAAAGACGACAACCCGGTACTCAAAATGGACTTCTCGGGTGAAAAGGCCTCCGGACGGCTCAAAAGAAACTAAAACAACTTCAAAACACACATAAATCGTATAAGAAACCATTCCGAATAATAAAGTTTTAATCTTTACAAAAGTATAAAAATCGACCCAAAAGTCGACTCCCTGGCCCGCACCTACTCTGCCGGAAAATTATCTGTTCCTTTTAGGAGGATAATTATCATATTTTTACAGCACCATCTATTACAAACTAATATCCTCTGGCATACACTAGTGAGGAAATATTTAGTCTAATAAATAAAGTGGGCATCACCTTTATAATGGGGATTTGAACCTGAGAGGCTAAGAATTATTCGTCTCCACTCCACAAATACCACATTGACTTGCTAATTAATAGATCGATACTTCCTATAACAATTATAGGCTTTGTAGGATGGAAACGTATCACGACCCAATTCCGGAGTCGTGATGGCGCCTGTCGTGGAACCAGGCAAGCCACCCATTTTATCTAAGCTAAATGCAATTACCAGTAAAATATCATTTTTTTTACAAGTCTGCGGATAATAATAATAATAAATCTGAAGTTTGAAACAATATCTGAAACCAAAATTTAAGTTCTACAACCCCAGATCTAGTGTCACTCAGTCACGAGCTACTACAGCATAAGAATGTCAAGATACGGGTATGTACAACATAGTCTGTAAAAGTAAAGTGCAACAGGAAGATAAAGAGGGAGAAGACGAGGTTGCGATCGCCAGCTGATACCTCGGAGACTCAAAAAGAAACTCTAACAGCAAATCTGCAACCGCTACCGGTTTCTCGATGAACCTGGATCTGCACACAAGGTGCAGGGGGTAATGTGAGTACACCAACTCAAAAGTAACGAACCCAAACTATGGGTTGAGAGGTAGTGACGGACTAAACCTCAATAATTGTAATCATTAGCGTACAAAAATTTAGACATGTTCACAGTTTATCAGAAAATAACAACAGAATATGCCAGGTATATCTCAATATGCTCTACATGCCAACATATCCATAGTGTGGAAATGCATATAGTGCTCACAACTCTCCTACAGAAGTCCACTCAGTACTATATATGGCTCACAGGCCCAGGGAAGATCCATCTCGGAATATGCATAAACACCGGTGACCGTAGTCACTCAGTACTGAAGAAAAAGGTCGATCCAGCCCCACGGAGAAGATCCATCTCCGGAATACAACACTCGGACAAGATCCATGTCCAGGGACGATCCATCCCTCACATATATCAACTTCGGACAAGATCCATGTCCAGGGAAGATCCATCCCTCACTTATATCAACTTCGGACAAGATCCATGTCCAGGGAAGATCCATCCCTCGCCTATATCAACTTCGGACAAGATCCATGTCCAGGGAAGATCCATCCCTCAATATCAATGCGCTCACTGGGGTGTAAAGACTCCGGAGGGGCTCCTATAAGCCCAAGCGCTATATCAAACCAACGAAGGAATGATTACAGTATCGATGTAGTGTGCAGTCCGATCTCATAACAGTCTCAATAACAGGCTCTCGGTCTCACTCAGTCATTACTTTTCCAGTCTCACTCATATGGCTCACAGATGTATAAATCATCCCAAACAATGATAAATATGCATATAATTAACAATTTCTGAGACTGAGGCATGAAATGATATGTTATAACAGTACTATCACGACCCCAAATCCTAACAGACCGTGATGGCGCCTATCGTGGAACTAGGCTAGCCGACCATCACTTTATTACGCATTTATTCAATTATAACAGTTCACAATATAACAATAAGTAGGCAACCATAACATCAAATAATATAATTAAGTCTTAACGTCCCAATAATAGTCTAACAAACCTCCCAAGAACTGGAGTCAATAGTCATGAGCATCTAAGAATAAATAAATCTAAGTCTGCTAAAACTATGATATATGTCTCTGAATCAAATGCTAAAACTAAATAAGGAAGGGAAGTGGAGAAGCTGTGGACGCTGGACAGCTACCTCAAAATCCCGTAAACAACTGCTAACGAACTGGGACAGCTACTGCTCCGAACCGTCACCTGAATCTGTGCACAGAGGCACAGGGAGTCTTTATGAGTACGCCAACTCAGTAGTAATGAAAATAAATCACAGTCTGAGTAATATAAAACACACATAACATGTACAAAATTCCACAAACCAGTAAAACATCAAGTCACCACGTAGTATTCATCAATTCATAAGTTCGAAATCAGTTTCCAGAAATCCTTTGAAAACAAGTAAAATATCAGTATATCTCAGTAAAGTTCTCAGTGAAAGCCAGTTTGAAAACGAAGTAAAACATAGTTTGAAAACTCAGTAAAAATCTTCATAAAACTGCCCCTCGGGCATTAATCATTTCTCATCACAATATCTTTCAGTATTAGCCCATCAGGCAACCTCACAATCACTCTGCCCATCAGGCAACCTCACAATCACTCTTCATAAGCCCCGCGGGCATCACTCAATCGGTACTGGCGCTCATTGGGGGTGTGTTACAGACTCTGGAGGGGCTCCTACAGCCCAAGCGCAATAATAAGCCACAGCATGGCATAATTCACACACAATATAAGCACGCAGCCTCACTCATATCATATCATCCTCACAATATAGACCAGCAGTCTCACTCATATCATGTCATCCTCACAATATAGGCCAGCAGCCTCACTCATATCGTAACATCCTCACAATATAGGCCAGCAGCCTCACTTAGTCAAACACTCTCAATTTTCCCTTCAGACCATAATATACCGGGTTCTTGACCCAAAAATAGTGTTTCATTTTTCAATAAATAGTATCAAAATACTTTGAGTGTCAAAACAATTTCACATAAAATACTGAGTGAAAAATCATAACATATCAGTGAGGAAAATAGTAAAAACATCCCCCAAGGGATAAACAAATCGACACTAGGCCCCAAAGATGGCTTACAGCCCAAAACATATCATAATATATCTATACTATTAAGTATAGTCTTATAAATCGGTTTCGCAACTCAATAGTCGCCTAAATAGGAAAGATGTTTTCAAAATTTCCACCTTTTTATCTCAAAACCCGTGAAAGGGTGCATAGTCCGGGGTTTCATACCCTCAGGACAGGATTTAAAGACATTACTTACCTCAAAACTAGCCCGGAATTATTGCACAATGTGCTTGCCTCTCAAATCAACTTCTGAAGGCTCCAAATCTACCAAGTTCAGATTTGTATCATCAACATATGCTTAAGTAATAAATTCCAATTGAAAAATATCGAATTTGGCCCAAAAATCCGAATTCGGTCAAAACCCGACCCCCGGGCCCGCATTTAGAAACTCAGAAATTTTTATACAAAAGTGTTCTTCGTCTTCTCACGATTCCGTACATATAAAGAACACCAAAATCGGAGTTCGTTTGACCCCTCAAATCGACCCTTGAAGGTCTCATAATTTCAAGCCCTAAAACCTAATTTTTTTTATTGATTTTCCATCAATTTACACTGTTTTTAGGTTCTATAATCACCCATAATCGAGTTTTAATGATCAAAATACTTACCTCTATGAAGAACAAGGATTTCCCTCTTCAAAATCGTCCCCAAAAGCTCTTTGTCCGTACAAAAATGGTGTAAAAAAGGTTTAGGTCGCAGAGGGTTTAATTAAATATGCCTAGGTAAATCATTCATCGCGAACGCGGTACCTCACCACGAACACATAGAACAAAACTCCAGCTCCCCCATTTACTCTTCGCGAACGCGGTATACCACCGCGAACGCATAGAACAAAAATTCCAGGTTCCCTATTTACTCTTCTCAACCAGCCTCTAGTAGAATAGTCATAACCTTTTCGACAAAACTCCAAATGACTAATGGTTTACATTTCTAGAAACTAGACATAAAGGGCTACAACTTTCATTTTTATCATCTCATAATTCATTATAGATTGTGAGATATGAGCCTCCGAAGTCAGACCTGCGCAACAGATATTTTCCTTCTTCGCGAACGCGAGGCACTGTACGCGAACGCGAAGAGCAAAGTCCCTGATGCCAAATTCTTCTTCGCGAACGCGAAGGGGTCCTCGCGAACGCGAAGAACAACACCAGACACCAGCAATAGCCATCTCAAAACAACCCGAAATCATCTGAAACCACCCCGAAACACACCCGAGGACCCCGGGACCCTGTCCAATCGCACGACTCAGTCCCATAACACCCCACGAACTTGCTCGAGGTCTCAAATCATATCAAACAACGCCGAAACCACGAATTGTACTCCAATTCAAACTTTATGAACTTTGAAATTCTAAACTTCTACATTCGATGCCGAAACCTATCAAATCACGACTGATTGACCCCAAATTTTGCACACAAGTCATATTCGACATTACGGACCTGTTCCAACTTCCGGAATCGCATTCCAGCCCCGATATCAAAATTTCCACTTTCGGTCGGATTCTTCAAAACCTTCAAATTTCTATCTTTAGCCAAATGACTTCAAAATAACCTACGGACATCCGAATTCACTTCCGATCGCTCTCCCAACTCCAGAATCACCATACGGAGCTATTCCCAGACTCGGAATCCCAAACGGACATTATAACACTGAAATATCTTCCAGTCAAACTTAGGAAATTCCTTCAAAAATGTTGACTTCCACAATATACACTGAAATGCTCCTGGTTTATCCAAAACCCGATCCGGACATACGCCCAAGTCCGAAATCATCATAGGAACATGCTGGAACCTTCCGATCCTGATTCTGAGGTCGTTTACTCCAAATTCCAGTCTTAGTCAATTTTTTCAACTTAAGGCTTCCGAAATGAGAATTTTCTTCCCAATTTGACTCCGAACTTCCTGAATCGCAACTCCGACCATATGCACAAGTCATAATACCTGAAATGAAGTTGTTCATGACTTCCAACCGCTGAACGACGCTCTAGAGCTCAAAATGACCGGTCGGGTCGTTACAAGTACTGAGTATATGAAATCAAATAATCACAAGAGGAGACAGTAATAGACTACCACTCGGGTCTCAGCATGTTCGGCGTGAAGCCTTTGCATTTTTACTTAACATGATTTCTAACAGGTTTACGTTTGCCACATAATAGAAGTGCGGACATCAATTCGTAATAGCTACTAGACGGTGCCATGGGATGAGCCAATCCACGAATCACTCGGTGCACGCTCGCACGCCCGTCACTTGGCATGTGTGTCACCTTCATTATAGTCATATATCATATAGTTCGGGGTTTCGAACCTTCAGCACTAAGTTTGGAAACATTACTTACCTCAAAATTGGCAAAATACTACTCCGCAGTGCCCTTGCCTCTAATTTCGACCTCCGAGTGATCCAAATCTACCAAAAATCAGATTTATATAATCATAATATGGCAAGGAATGAAACCCAATCGCAATTTATCAAAAGTACTCAAAAATTCCGAAATCGGCCAAACCCGACCCTCGGTCCCACGTCTCGGAACTCGATAAAATTTATACCAAAACGATCCTCATCCTCTCACGAGTCTATACATATCAAGAACACTAAAATCGGAGTCCCAATGACCCCTCAAATCACCATTAGAAGGTCTCTTAATCTCAAGCCCTAATTCTCCCTTTTTTCCACTGATTTTCTCCAATTTAACACCACTAATTAGGTCTTAATCACATACAATCGAGTTATAAAGTCCAAAAACCTTACCTCAGTGAAGAACAATTGTTTTCCTCTTCAAAACCCCTCAAAAAGCTCGGAACCCGCAATAACAATGGTGAAAAGAAGACTAAAAATCGCTAAGTCCTCCTTTTATATTGTCTGCCCAGGCTTTTCGCACCTGCGACACATTACCTCGCACATGCGGTCCGCACCTGCGCTCTAGGGGACCGCACCTGCGACTTTCATTAAACGGACCAAATCTCGCACCTGCGGCCCATACAATCAAGTTATAAAGTCAAAAAACCTTACCTCAGTGAAGAACAATTGTTTTCCTCTTCAAAAACCCTCAAAAATCTCGGAACCCGCAATAACAATGGTGAAAAGAAGACTAAAAATCGCTAAGTCCTCTTTTTATACTGTCTGCCAAGGCTTTTCGCACATGCGGCACATTTCCTCGCACATGCGGTCCGCACCTGCGCTCTAGGGGACCGCACCAGCGACTTTCATTAAACGGACCAAATCTTGCACCTGCGGCCCATGTGTCACACCTGCGGCCCACAGATGCGGCCAAATGTCCGCTTTTGCGGTTCTTCCTCCAAGGCGCAGGAACCCGCATCTGCGACCTCTTGGCCGATCTAGCGGCTCTCACCTGCGGTCAAACATCCGTAGGTGTGGAAATCATAGTAGCAAAAACACCAGCAATTGCTGCTGCATTTGTTTTAACTCCAAAACTTTCCGTTAACCATCCGAAATTGATCCCGAGCCCCTCGGATCCCAACCAAGCATACCAACACATCATATATGATCATTCAAACTTAGTCGCACTCTCGGAGCACCCAAAATAACATCACAACACCAAAATCACATCAAATTCAAGCCCATGAACTTTTAAATTCCTAAATTCCACCAACGCCGAAACCCTCCAAAACACCTCCGATTGACCTGAAATTTTGCACGCATATCCAAACTGACATTATGAACCTATTCCAATTGTCAGAATTCCATTCCGACCCCGATAGCCTATTTTCCACTGCCGACCAGAAATCGCCAAAAACTAACTTTTGCTAATTCAAGCATAATTCTACACCGGACATCACAAAAATATTCCGAACACACTCCTAAGTCCCAAATCACCTAACGAAACTATCCGAGCCATAAAGTACGCATTCCGAGGTCATTTACCAATAAGTCAACTCCCAGTTGACTTTGCCAACTATAAAGCTATTTTTAGAGACTAAGTGTCTCAATTCTCACTACAACCATTCTGAACCCGAGCCAACCGACTCTAACACATCATAAATAGCTAAACAATGCATGACAAGGAAGAAACAGGAATAACGGTGCAATTCTACGAAAACGACTGACCGGGTCGTTACATTCTTCCCCACTAAAACATATGTTCGTCCTCGAACGTGCCTAGAGTTGTTTCAAACACCACCAAAATTGTTGTGTAACCTACCATGCACATATTCGGAGGTGATACCACGTCACCCTACCCCATATAGGTCCGATAGCACCACACAGATGAAATTTCGAAATCCAATCTTGACCCATAAACCTTAGCACTAAATTTCCACTTCTAAATCAATTTACAAGATCAAAATTCCACGACTACGAACTGAACAAGTATGAACACGTTGTATCAAGCTATATCCGTAACCCAAGATGTAATCACATAATATACTGCATGACTCAAACACCCATAGCGATAAATCTTAATCACAATAGCTTCCCGGAACTACCCAATACCGGTAAATAACCTCTTATCAAACAAAGCCTTGCTCTAACACTTTCATATAATGCTGATGATGAAAGAAACACGTAGAACTAATAACCATTCTTCCGATCAGCCAAACATAGAGCTCCCTCTTCTCTGGTTGGAACGATAACAGATTTATAAGCCAACATCCGATATCATCCTTCCAACTATGTTGTAGTCAATTCTTGATAGTATTCATTCTAGGTCCAATGACCTCTTCTCATCCAACACGACCACTCTGATGACATGACACATCGATACAAGCCAAAGCCATAACCTGTGCAACTCGTGCACCCAATAGCAACATCCCCACGAACTCAAATCATAGAAAAGATTCACACGAGAGGACTATCTTGTCATTAACAATTACCATCACAACACCATGCTAAGAGCCTGAAACACATCGTAAGATCAAAACACACGAATCTAACACCAAGGATCATACCTCTACATAACTCCACTACAATGCGTGATCCCGACCAAACGCTGGTCCACATGAAACACTTCAAGCCACCTTGCTCAATTCCATAACCATGCGCAATTCAACATTAAGCACTCCAAGTGCATTGCCATAACCACGAGGAAATCGGACGATACCATGCCACACAAATCAGAAGAACATAACCAATGCGTCTCAATCCTGCAACACCCAATTACTTACCTTACTCATATCTCGCTATAAAGCCTAGATAGAACCGCACCCTATGCACATACAACCAACGAGCACAACTCCTCGAAACACCGAAAGGTAACTCCTAGATCACTCCAAAACACGAACAAGCTCAATGACAATCGAATGGCACATCTCTCAACAATAGCAATTTGGAGTCAACAACTCCGACTCGGTGCAGAACACACACACATACTGCCCTACCAATAACTCTAAGTCAACTCTGGTCACCCACAATAGGTAGATAACTCTCCGAAAGTTCATAACGACTGAATCATGGCATATACCAACACTCGACTAGCTTTGCTCGCATCCTCGTAGTTCACAACTACAAAAACAAATCTGGTTATGAGAACTCTCAATCTCGTAGTCCATGAAGCGCACAAATTTACCATATCTGATTCCAACTCCACCACTCGAATATATAACATGTCTCTAATACTCAATCATTCCACGGGGATACTCCTATAATTCTTCGGTGCCACCAAGCAAACTTGAATATCAGCAGTCGATCCAACCAAAAGAGTGTCGCAATACCAATGACGCATCCTTAACTCAAACACATTGCCCTTTCTAGATGTATACCCTCATTAAGCCACCCAATAGTGGTATCATTTACCTACCCATCTGAAATTGCCAGTGCCGACCTTCCTTCCAGAACTGAACTGTGACCTCACATGTGCCAATCTCCACTATACACAAAATACCGCATACGCCATGCAATCCTATGATAATATGAGAACTTCATGCTCCCTTCCGAGCCACAAACAACTACGTACCCAACTAGCCAAGAACTTTCCATAGATCCCCTTTAGAAGCCAAAATCACTATACATCACATGGCCCTCACGCCAGTAGAAATATGCATCTCTAATCGTGGTAGAAACCATCAAGAACTCTCCGAATCACATGTGTACAACACCAACCGACAAGACTGAATCCTTATAACTCAACCAAGCTATGCATGCCACCAAATCCCAAGAGAACTGCAAAGAAACACCTGTAACAACTCATTACTTCAAAACACCCACCGAACTAATCATGTCCCTTATCATGCCGATCCGACCTACTACCAAGTTGTACTATTTATTCAAGTATCTTCTAGCTTACCTTCGACTTGATACTTCATCTTGCCATAATACCGCAATTCTCAATCCAGACTCACCGCACGAAACCCGAGTTTAAAATATACCGTCTAATACTCATAAGCCGCTGAATACTCTCTCATATATCCCCAAAAGCACCACGTTAGAAATACTTACCCTGAAGAGACTTCCCGCAAATTTAAAGTCACTACCTTTCCTTCCTGATACTAGGGGATAGAATCCATGATGATGTAACTACACCACAAGCCTTGACACCTTCCACGTAAATATCAGTTTCTATCCAAATGCACACCTCTTGAAGATCCCCAATTGTTACGTATAACCTTTAACCCAACGGAACCATTCTCGAGAGTCTTTCACTCTACGCAAATCTCAATTACCCTGACCAAGTAAACAGAATGACCTGACCCCACTTGCAAACCACGTACTAGGATAAGTAATCCACACATTGAAGCAACAAGAAACCCCATACACTACACACACTACACATTCAAGCACAACTCAATCATTCAAAAAATTCCATTACCCATAAAGTACATTACAACATGTATCGAAGAAATTTCCATTACTCGAGCCATTCCCAGACTCCACCTCTGCACGTCACAACTGATTCACCAATATCCCTCGAACCGAAACCCACAAAACACACGAATCGTGCGACCAACTTATCATTAACAGACTCCCCCACTTGTCTCAAAGGCAAAGATCAAGGAAAACAATAGCTCACGATGCCCATACGCAATCACTACCACCATACTGTGCTGAGATTCAACTAAATCCTCCATAAGCTCATATGACCCAAACCATCTAACCCTCAAATCGTATGCAAATCTTGCATTTACCATTGTAATGGTCATGTCAACTCCCATAATCGATCTATACTAAATTTACCACATACATCATTTACTGGTAGGAGAGAACTCACTACGGATCAACATAAGGGTCACACACCTCAGGACAACCCGCAGGAGATACCCCTGCCTGCTTAACCTCAAAATGACATCCCTCTATACACTTCCGAAAATTATAGCTATCACGCAATCACTATAACTTCCTGTATTAAAACACAATCAATGCCTACCCTCGAGACATCATAATAAGCGGTATAAGAACCTGAAGCTGATGGCGATACTAACACTGAAGTTGTGGTCAAGGAAATCTTGAGCTTCTGGAAGCTTTACCCACACACGTCTAACCACATGGATACGTTCACTGGACACTACGTGTCCCAAGAATGCTACTGAACTAAGCCAAGGAGAACTTTGCTTAGAGCTTCTCCTCCCTGGATCCTTATAATACCATCATCAATTGATGAGTATGCTACCCCTGGCTACGTGAGTACGCCAGGAGGCCATCAATAAATACAATAACAAAGGGGTGCTAATATGGCTGGAATACACCGTTAATCAAATACATGAACGCTGCTGGTGCATCGATCATCCCAAGGACACCACCAGAAATTCAGAACATACAAGAAAATCCACTTCACTCCGCAACTAAGCTACACGAGAAGCCCTTCAATACACTCACAACTCGAGGTCATATTCCAACTCAAGACAAAAGTCAAATACTTAATGGTTCTTGCTACATCTCCTGCCAATTCATTTTGTCACACCCAAACAACCTGAACACATCTAACCATCATATCACACTCACCATGAAGTCATCTAGTCACCAAATCCCATAAATAAGAACACAAGCGGACATATAAGTTCCCAAATGCACGTGCTCACACAAACAAAATCTCAGCACTCCAGCCACAGAAAAAATCCGGCCTCAAGTCCTCCCGACTAGCCAATTATCAACATGCTAAAAATCACATCTCATCCATGGAAGTCACAAGCCGCTGATGCACAACTGATACCAAGCGCTCACGTGCGCATTCGAGTACATGAAAGGAAATTCAAAGAGTTACGCTTCTGGCTGAATAAATGGATTCGCACGACAAGAATGTACCGATCCGCAAGACTCTACTAAACCTGCTCATGACTGGTGAGACCTATTCAACCTAGATCTCTGATACCAACTAGTCACGACCCAATTCCGGAGTCGTGATGGCGCCTGTCGTGGAACCAGGCAAGCCACCCATTTTATCTAAGCTAAATGCAATTACCAGTAAAATATCTTTTTTTTTACAAGTCTGCGGATAATAATAATAATAATAAATCTGAAGTTTGAAACAATATCTGAAACCAAAATTTAAGTTCTACAACCCCGAATCTAGTGTCACTCAGTCACTAGCTACTATAGCATAAGAATTTCAAGATACGAGTATGGACAACATAGTCTGTAAAAGTAAAGTGCAACAGGAAGATAAATAGGGAGAAGACGAGGTTGCGATCGCCAGCTCCTACCTCGAAGACTCCAAAAGAAACTCTAACAGCAAATCTGCAATTGCTATCGGGTCCCGATGAACTTGGATCTGCACACAAGGTGCATGGGGTAATGTGAGTACACCAACTCATATGTAACGAACCCAAACTATGGGCTGAGAGGTAGTGACGGACTAAACCTCAATAATTGTAATCATTAGCGTACAAAACTTTAGACATATTCACAGTATATCTGAAAATAACAACAGAATATGCCAGGTATATCTCAATATTATCTACATGCCAACATATCCATAGTGTGGAAATGCACATAGTGCTCACAACTCTCCCACAGAAGTCCACTCAGTACTATATATGGCTCTCAAGCCCAAGGAAGATCCATCCCGGAATATGCATAAACACCGGTGACCGTAGTCACCCAGTATTTAGGAAAAAGGCCAATCCAGCCCCACGGAGAAGATCCATCTCCGGAATACAACACTAGGACAAGATCCATGTTCAAGGACGATCCATCCCTCACATATATCAACTTCGGACAAGATCCATGTCCAGGGAAGATCCATCCCTCACATATATCAACTTCGGACAAGATCCATCCCTCACATATATCAACTTCGGACAAGATCCATATCCAGAGAATATCCATTCCTCAATATCAATACGCTCACTGGGGGTGTAAAGACTCCGGAGGGGCTCCTATAAGCCCAAGCGCTATATCAAAACAACGAAGGCATGATTACAGTATCGCTACGGTGTGCAGTCTGATCTCATAACAGTCTCAATATCAGTCCCTCGGCCTCACTCAGTCATTACTTTTCCAGTCTCACTCATATGGCTCACAGATGTATAAATCAGCCCAAACAATGATAAATATGCATATAATTAACAATTTTTGAGACGGAGGCATGAAATGATATGTTATAACAGGACTGAGTATATGAAATCAAATAATCACAAGAGGAGACAGTAATAGACTACCACTCGGGTCTCAGCATGTTTGGTGTGAAGCCTTTGCATTTCTACTTAACATGATTTCTAACAGGTTCACGTTTGCCACATAATAGAAATGCGGACATCAATCCGTAATAGCTACTAAACGGTTCCATGGGATGAGCCAGGTCACAAATCACTCGGTGCACGCCTGCACGCCCGTCACTTGGCATGTGCGTCAGCTTCATTATAGTCATATATCATATAGTTCGGGGTTTCGAACCCTCAGAACCAAGTTTGGAAACATTACTTACCTCAAAAATGGCTAAAATACTACTCCGCAGTGCCCTTGCCTCTAAGTTTGACCTCCGAGTGATCCAAATCTACCAAAAATCAGATTTATACAATCATAATATGGCAAGGAATGAAAATCGAAATTTATCAAAAGTACTCAAAATTCCTGAAATCGGCCAAACCCGGCCCTCGGTCCCACATCTCGGAACTCGATATAATTTATACCAAAACGATCTTCATCCTCTCACGAGTCTATACATATCAAGAACACTAAAATCGGAGTCCTAATGACCCCTCAAATCACCATTAGAAGGTCTCTTAATCTCAAGCCATAATTCTCCCTTTTTCCCACTGATTTTCCCCAATTTAACACCACTAATTAGGTCTTAATCACATACAATCGAGTTATAAAGTCCAAAAACCTTACCTCAGGGAAGAACAATTGTTTTCCTCTTCAAAAACCCTAAAAAGCTCGAAACCCGCAATAAAATGGTGAAAAGAAGACAAAAAATCGCTAAGTCCTCTTTTTATACTGTCTGTCCAGGCTTTTCGCACCTACGACACATTTCCTCGCACCTGCGGTCCGCACCTGCGCTCTAGGGGACCGCACCTGCGACTTTTATTAAACAGACCAAATCTCGCACCTGCGGCCCGCAGATGTTGCCAAATTTAATCTTTTGCGGTTCTTCCTCCAAGGCTCAAGAACCCGCACCTTTGACCTCTTGGCCGCTCCTGCGGCTCGCACCTGCGGTCAAACATCCGCAGGTGTGGAAATCACAGTAGCAAAAACACCAACAACTGCTGTTGTATTTTTTTTAACTCCAAAACTTTCCGTTAACCATCCGAAATCGATCCCGAGCCCTCGGGATCCCAACCAAGCATACGAACACATCATATATGATCATTCAAACCTAGTCGCACTCTCGGAGCACCCCAAAATAACATCAAAACACCAAATTCACATCAAATTCAAGCCTATGAACTTTGAAATTCCTAAATTCCACCAACAACGCCGAAACCGTCCAAAACACCTCCGATTGACCTGAAATTTTGCACGCATATCCAAAATAACATTATGAACCTGTTCCAACTATCAGAATTCCTTTCCGACCCCGATAGCCAATTTTCCACTGCCGACCAGAAATCGCCAAAAACTAACTTTCGTCAATTCAAGCCTAATTCTATACCGGACATCACAAAAATAATCCGAACACACTCATAAGTCCCAAATCACCTAACGAAGCTATTCGAGCCATAAAATACACATTCCGAGGTCGTTTACCAATAAGTCAACTCTCCGTTTGACTTTCAACTATAAAACTATTTTTAGAGACTAAGTGTCTCAATTCTCACAACAACCGTTTTGAACTCGAGCCAACCGACTCTAACACATCATAAACAGCTAAACAGTGCATAACAAGGCTGAAACAGGAATAACGGTGCAATTCTACGGAACGACCGATCGGGTCGTTACAAAACTTTTGCATATAAAGTGGAGAATAACACATGCTACACCAGAATTCCACTACCCCATCTCCAAGATAAATGAGAAGAAAAAAATGGTACAACTGAACCTGCATATTTTTATGACTTCTTATTCTACCGGGCACAATTGTTCAATATATAATACACCACATATCACATACTTTATAAAACAACAGCAACAACAACTAAATAACTATGCCTCAGTCACAAATAAGTTGTGGTCACTAAAAAATATTACTCTATTTAAACACATCTCATGCCAATGTTATGCAAATACATATCACATACTTTATGATCATCTAAAATCAGCACATTCTAATTCATTTTATTGATAATTTGAACTGAAACTTCCAGTAAGTTTAGCTCGAAATCCCCAAACTCATCGATAAAACACAACACTTCAATATGAACCCAATAATACTACTAGCATTCGCAATCCTCCTTAATTAAGCATCTAATTAATACAAAATCATCAAAACATGATTGAAACTGAAATTTAAAAAAAAATTACCAAAAAGTAGTGACGGAAGGAAAATCATCGGTGGTAGCCATGACGCAAAGAGCAACAACAACAAACACGAATTGCGCGAACCGTAAGAACAATCCACCGATCGTGCCAGGCATGCCTTGTACATCCTTCATCCTCACCCTTGGCACGTTCCCTGCCTCCGTTTGAAGTGGCGGCGCTCTACCTAGTGAAGGTAGAGAGGTTGTTTTCAATAGACCCTTAGCTTAGAAAGAGTGAGAAGAAAAAGAAGAAGATGAAGGAGGAAGAGGGGAAGGAGGATGAGGATGAGGAGGAGGAGGAGGAGGGGGAGGATGAGGAGGAGAAAAAAGAGAAAAGAGAAAAACGGGGGAGAAGGGGGAGATAATAAGTAGTACTGAATGCTAACAATAGGAAATACGATAATAGAAGCGAACTAGATCACATGGCGTAATAAAGATCTACTTAAGAATATACAGGAACATCAGTACTACTGAAGTAACTGGTAAGAAAAGGAGAAACTTACAATCTTCCTATCAAGGATCATGTCCTTAGTAAGCCAAATTCGCGTCGTATCACGCCTAATCACGTCTACCCAGTACTTCATTGTCCTACCTCGACCTCTTCTCAAACCCTCCACGACTAGTCTCTCACATCTCTTAACAGGAGCATCAATGTTTTTCATTTTTATGTGCTCAAACCATCTCAGCCTCGACTCCCGCATCTTGTCCTCTATGGAGGCCACTCCCACTTTGTCCCGAATAGTTTCATTCATAATCCTATCAAGGATCATGTCCTTAGTAAGCCAAAGTCGTTCCGTATCACGCCTAATCACGTCTACCCAGTACTTCATTGGCCTACCGCGACCTCTTCTCAAACCCGCCACGGCCAGTCTCTCACATCTCTTAACAGGATCATCAATGTTTTTCATTTTTATGTTCTCAAACCATCTCAGCCTCGACTCCCGCATCTTGTCCTCTATGGAGGCCACTCCCACTTTGTCCCGAATAGTTTCATTCATAATGCTATCAAGGATCATGTCCTTAGTAAGCCAAAGTCGTGCCGTAACACGCCTAATCACGTCTACCCAGTACTTCATTGGCCTACCTCTACCTCTTCTCAAACCCGCCACGGCCAGTCTCTCACATCTCTTAATAGGAGCATCAATCCTTTTCATTTTTATGTGCTCAAACCATCTCAGTCTCGACTCCCGCATCTTGTCCTCTATGGAGGCCACTCCCACTTTTTCCTGAATAGTTTCATTCATAATCATATCTCTCCCTGTATACCCACTCATCCATCTCAAAATTCTCATTTATGCTACTTTCATCTTCTGCACATGTGAGTTCTTGATTGGCCAACACCTATGTAACACGCTGTAAATTAGGACTAGGTGTGGACGCATTAAATGGGTATTAATATAATATCTTAGACATATCAAGTCATGTAGGAATGAGTATGTGTGGAAATAATTGATTGGAATTAAGACGGAGAGTGAGATGCATAAGATTCGATAAAATCAACTAAGTTTATGGAAGGTTTGTCTTCTAGCAAGATTTTGTAAAAACATTTTGGTAATTTAGGAAAACATAAAACATAAAGTTATAGCCCTTTCAAATAGATTTTCAACGATATATTGTGGATCTAGAACGAATATTGAGCAAAATATTATGTGTGTTTTATTGGAAAATACGCAGTATGCGCACTCAAGTGCGCCCAGACGGGCTCGTGCCCAGCCGCGCACTTGTGGCAGTGCTACTTCTCTGCTGCACATTCAAGTGCGCAGTTGGGCCTTCAGCTGCGTAGGAGCGCACCCGAGGGGTCATTTTAAAAGTCCTACTTCGTCCCCCACACCCTAAAACACAAAAACTTGCTTTAGAAAGGGAAGCTCTCAAGAACTTAACTTCTCAAAGGTCCCCCCCACCATCCAAGGTAAGTTCTAATGGTGATTCTAAATTAATTTCAATTCTCCAACACCTTATTAACATTGTTAGACCCTTCAAATCATAGATATTTGATTGAGACATCATTGTTGAGAGAAGAAACCCTATAACTCGAATTCAAGATGATTGAACGTCAAAAGGTAATATCTGCATCCTCTAATTGATTATAGCATTGGATTAATAATTATAGAATCTGAATTCATGAGATATGAGTTGATGGGTTTGAATGATTATATGTTTGGGTTGTTGATTTTTGATTATCTATTAAGGGTATTTTTTATCTTATGGATGATGAAGAATGATATTGATTATAAAAATATTGAGATTTTAGAATTTATTTAAGAGCAAGAGAATGACTTGTTGGGTGTAGAAACACAATTAATGAGGATTAGGAAGCTTTATGCACACAAAATATTTGATCTACAACTGAATCATCTCAAATTTGCTTAATTACTTGTGCGATCCACAAGTTCGATTGGAGAGATCTGGTGTTGATGAATTCTCCGTCCGGTGATTGATTTTCTGGCGGATACGAAACCCTAGGTCTGGTGCAGATTGATCGGAGATCTGACCGTGGAAGCGAAGGATGTATGTCACCTGGAAAGTGGTGAACTTTTATTTTTTTTCTGGAAAGTTTTGTGTATTTCATTTTACTGCTTTCTGTTAATCCACCTTTCCTTTTACTCTTTTCCTTATTTTAACTTTCTACTCCACCTAAGAAGTTTATTGCTAGTAGTTTCATTTAAAATAAACCATTTAATTTAATTCTCAATTTAACTTTCTACTCCACCTTACACCATCAAACAGATCTTAAATTCACAAAACGGTCGGTTGGATCGTTACAGCATTTGCGACCCTTGTCTCGCATTTGCGGTGTTCGCAATATTTCTAAAACCTAAACACACTAGAGGCGATTTTCCAAGAGACTTTTCTTACCAAATTCATTGGTAAGTGACTTTAATCCATTTTCTTTCAGTTACCCATTACTTTTCATGAGATTTCAACATCAAATTTAGGATTTCCATGGTAGAAATTAGGAATTTGGGTAGAATTGGGATTTTTTGTAAAATTGAAATTTAGACCTCAAATTGAGGTCGAATTCCGAAACAAATAACATGACCAGGCTCGTGGGATAAATGGTTAATCGGGCATTAGTCCAAACCTCGGGTTTTGACCAAGCGGTCCCGAGGTTGACTTTTGTTGACTTTTTTTAAAAATGATCAAAATTGAACCTCTTTCATTAATGGGTAGTTTCTAAAGCTTATTTTGAATCATTTGATTGATAGTTTGCTAGATTTGGTTAACTTGGAGGCTTGTTCGAAAGGAAAGGTCG
The DNA here is from genome assembly GCA_005239495.1 of Nicotiana undulata. Lineage (NCBI taxonomy): Eukaryota > Viridiplantae > Streptophyta > Magnoliopsida > Solanales > Solanaceae > Nicotiana > Nicotiana undulata. Next base: position 18,692 of record ML282617.1, on the reverse strand, counting down.
TGGTTGATTGATTGCTTGAATTGCGGAGTGAGATAAGTGTAAGGTCTAACCTTGACTTGAGGTAATTAGGGAATCATGAACTATGTAGTATGTGAATTGTGGGCAAACGGCGTATATGTGAGGTGACTAGTGTATATACGCCATCATGATGTTTGTTTCAATGTTTTCATTTATTTCATGATATGCCTTGCTTCATGCCTTAATTGTTACATGTTTTATTTGGCTCTTTGCCATAATTGTTACTTGTCATTTTGTTAATCTTGTATTAAAATTGTCTGCCCCTTCCATGACTTCATGATTATTTGTTACTTGTCTCTACTTGCTTTACTTGCATATCTAAATTGTCATATACTTTACTTGTCTTATTGTTTTGTATCATTTGTTGCCTTCTATAATGGGGTTCCCTAGCATGTATGGGTGTTCGTGGTTCGGTTTAGATCGATTTTTCTCTAAAAAGAAACCAAACCAAGTAAGTTGGTTCTTCGAATATTAATACCAAACCAAACATATTAAATCAATTTTTTATCGAATCGGTTTTTGTAAGTTTTTTTTTTTGTTTTTTCGGTTATTTATTGGGGGTTTTTCTTAAATATGAGACATATATTGTCAAACACATATTCCGGCAACTATATTTTCAACGCAATGATATCAAACCAATTACCAAGATATATCGATGATAATTGAATCAAATAGTGATGAAAATTTTATTTACTCAATTAAAAATCGATTATCTTTAACATGAAATAAATTCTTGTACTTAGCAAAAGAAAAATACCAACCAAACTAAAATGTAAAAGCAAAAAATTAGATTATTATAATAGCAAAGAACTAGACTAAAAATACAAATGACTAATATTAGAAACTTTATATAAAAATATACATATATATATACTTGTAATAATAAATTTAAATAGATACTTCTATAGTCGGTTTGATTCGATTTTTTCGATTTGTTTTTTATTAAAACAAAAGCCAAACCAAATTTGGTCGATTTTTAAAATTCAAAATCAAAATCAAACCAAACCTAAAAAGTATCGGTTGTTTTGGTCGGTTTGGTTCGGTTTTCGGTTTGATTCGGTTTTTATGAAAACCCCTACTTGCATGAGTGGTCTAATTGATAGATATTGAGGAATTGGTAAAGTTGAGACTCCTAGTTGTTAGAGACTCTTTGATTATTTTGTAGTTCTTTATTGCCTCGTACATATACCCTCTTAATGTAGAAATTCTTGTAAATTTTGTTTTTGAATTGTTTATGTTGACTGAAATCGTTTGGGGAGCGGGTTGCACGTTGCAACAGAAATTGAAAGGTAATGAATTGAAATAGTGAAATAATTATGGATTATGATATTGATAGATGATGATATGGTGGGACCGGGTTGCGCATCGCAACGGATTGTATATGTGGTATTTGTTTGTGATTATTGGATTTTCCTCGGTATTGTCACGACCCAAATCCTAATTCAGGTCGTGATGGCGCCCAACGACGAGGTTAGGCAAGCTAACATGGATGATACTAAGTGTTACCCTTCCTATTTGATTAAATTTTCCAATGTTTACCAGTTTTAAACAATTATTAGCATGGTGATATCCTGTGATATGAAATAAAATCATAACGAATCATGGCCAAAAGGTAAGCATATGTATAAATATACCGCCCACAACTCAAAATATACGCTACGTGTGTGCCAGGAACTAGTGTCACGAGTGTCACGGGCAACTATCTAACTATACAAGGATAATATATATACAAGTCCACAGTCTGAATGAAATAGACGGGAAAATGACAAAAAGAAACTTCAGGGTGCTTCCAGGGATCACCAGGAAGAGCAGCTCACCGTGAAGTCTAATCAACACAAGTCAGTATCTAGCACCGGCCTGATAGTCCGATGTACCAGCCTCCGGACCTGTACAGTCAAGTGCAGAAGAAGAAGTGCAGCATGAGTACATAATAAATATGTACCCGGTGAGTATCCCGTCTAAACTCGAAGGAGTAGTGACGAGAGGTCGACTAGATACTCGCTAAGGTCCAGCAATATAATATATAACGAGATATGGCAAAAGAAATAGGCATGTGAATCAGTAAACAACAATTACGTAGCAAGTAATGTAACCCAAGTAAATATCAGAAAAATGAACAGCAAAGTACCAAAATCCTCTCATAACCAATACCTGACAATCTCGTTACAAGTGACTCAGAACTCAAGTGATCATACACATACCAGGACAAGACAA